>JASDQU010882786.1:7757-22673 GCA_032191745.1 Picea mariana
TACCTTTGGAAGTCATTACTTCCCTTGAACAATAACTATTGATTATTTCTCATATATTGTGCATGGTGTATTGTGGTGTATTGGTGTAACTCTTATACTATTGTTCATTTCTCATTGGATATAATTGAATGGTTTAAGTATAAGTTGAAAAATGTTTTAAATTGTACTTGATACTAATTCAGCCCCCTCTCAGTATCAACATAATGTTCCATTTGGTTGCAACCACAAGAAGTCCCAGACCAGTGAGAGCACCGTCTTTGTCAGTGCACCATCAAGGAAGTGTTAGTTCAATGGAAAGACACAAATCCATAATATGACACCTGAGATCCAACCACCAATTATACAACAATTTCCTCATCTCAATCCCTATGGACAAGGCTATTCTTCAGGGGGGAGGGTATGCTAGGGACCTAATCTCCCTAACCCCTCACGTAGGTAGAATAATATATTTTCCATGTAATAAAGGTCAACATTAGTTAATAAGTCCTATTTAATAAATGTGAACAAGTCGATGTAAGAATACCTAATATAAGCTTCCTCTTCTAGAAATATCTTCCTCTAGAATATTCTTTAGAAGATAGAATTAGTATATATAAGAGTAGGAGGCATGAGAAAGACTAGTCTTGAGAATTATTGTAATAGAGTGTTTCTCTTCTAGAGGTTTCCCCTCAAAGAGGCATGTGAACATTGTTTTCTATAAATAAATATATCATTTTTGGTGTTGTGGTTCTCTACATTTTGTTTTTCCACTGGTATTTTCTGCAGTATTTCTATTTTCTGCTTATTATAATAGATTTGGTAACTAACATTTTCCAAATTGTGCTTCTAAGTCTGTTGTAAATAAATTCCAAGTATACTGATAAGAACATGTTTTTCTTTTGAGTACCCATTGATACCATTGATAGGGTTTTATATCAAAGTACAAGGTTTTTATTGAAATCATTTGCTTATCATCCATACTATTATGAAATTCAAAGTATTTCTCTATTTGGTTCAACCATGTAAAGGTTTTTGTTCCATCAAACTTCTTAAATTCAACCTTGGGAAATTTGACACCCTTAGGAACCCATCCATAATTAATGCCACTATTAGACTTAAATCCACCTGAAAAATACTTATTACTAGAAGGTTGTTCAAAATCAACACTACCWTTATTTTCTCGATTCTCTTTGGTCACAATATCACTTTTAGGAAGCCTCCCATCTAGGGTTTGTGATATGSAAATTTTCAATTMATCCATGTTCTTTTCCATTTKATCCCTATTTCCATCCATSTCCTTTCCCATTTGATCMCTATTTTCATCCATCTTATTTTCCATTGGTTCCATCTTCTTTTCCATATCTTGAATTTTTCTTTGTGTGTTTACCACCTCATTACCTCTTATTGACCGATCACTCAAATCATTATGTTGGTCCTCCATATTGGATAACTTGTTATGTATCTTCTCATTTTATTCATGTGTTATATATGATCTTCCAGGAGGTTTAATTGGTGTTTGTTCTTTTTGGAGTCATGTGGGAAATTTTTTTTAACACACCCGACCCTTGAGTAACTTTCCTAGGGATGGGGTATCCAAATTTCACTCTCCTTAACATCTCATATCCTCTGTCCGAGGTCTTTATCATCTTGTACTCACCCGTAGCATTCTAATGATGGCTACTAGGATCAAATCCAAGCTTTGGGTTGCAAGTTATGGCTTCCCAAAGTTCTCTAGGTGTTCATTGGTTGAGGGCAACGTGGCACCCACATGGATCCACCTCACATGTGTTGTTTCTAAGTTCCTTCCTCCATGGTGGAAGACCACCCACCATACGATCCCATGAATGGACTTAATCTCTTTCTCTTATATCAGCTATGGATGAATTCAACACTTCGATGCTTCGACACTTCATGCCTCTTTGCTAACTATGCACGAGACCACCCAAAGTTCCAAACTTTAGAACTCCCATAAGCTTTCCAGGTGGCTTCGACCTTTGGGCCTTTCGATCTCTCTACCATAATAAACCCCAAACCCTCTGGAGTCCCGAAGTCCCAGACTCTCAGAGTCCCGATCACTTCACCAACCCCTTTGGCTACGTGGGCATGTACCACAAGCTGACACGTGGAAGGGCCAGGGAAGACACGTGCCCTCATCGATGATGACATGTGTCATGTTCCATTATGTGTATAGGATATGTGATACGCACAAATCTGGGTGACACATGGCACATCTATCATGGGTCCACATCCTCCTGGGTGACATCATTATACCATGTCACTCCAGACTAACAGCCTTCAAACATCCCTAAGATCTCACAGTCAAGATACGACCAAGTAGATCCATAGATCTATGACTCTGGTTACTTCGGGAGTTTAGCATTTGGGAGTTTGGCGGTGCAGATTCCTCTTTTCTCCCGAAGTTGGTAAACACCAGGCTGACCATCACCCATATTTGACGGCTAGGAAAAGTCCCGAAGCATCCTTGAATTAACGACTCTCGTCACTTTGGGGATTCTGCGTTCGAGAGTTTTGCAATGTAAACTCCCCCTTTCTCCCAAAATTGGTCAATGTCGAGCTGACCACATCCTAGATCTAATGGTTAGGAAGAGTCCCAAAGCATCCTCAAATCGATGACTCTTGTTACTTCGAGCTTCGATGTTCGGGATTTTTATGCAATAGATTCTCCTTTCTCCCGAATTAGTCAACTTTGAATTGACCATAGGGTAGATCCAATGATTAGGGAGGGATCCAACATGCCCTCAAATCAATGGTTCCCTTCACTTCGTTATTTCAGCCTTCAGGGACTTTGACGTTACAACGCCCCGGTCCTCCCGAAGCGGTCAATGCCGAGCTGAATTCGATTTGACAGCTAGGAGAGAACCTGAAGGATCCCCATATCAATGGTCCTGGTCACTTCGCGACTCCGACCTTCGAGGGTTTTGGCTTCACTGCCACTCCATTTTCCTGAAGCGAGACTTCACCGAAGTACCATGTGCAGGTCCTTTCTCCTGAAAGATCAGATGGTAGGCGAGGCTCATAATGATCTCCCCAAAATCTACAACTCTCCTTCACTTTGTAACTTCGATGTTCAAGGATTTTTATGCTATAGAATCTCCATTCTCTTGAAGTGGAACTTTGTCGAAGTACCATACATGAAACCTTCCACTAGATGATTAGACAATCGATAAGGGGCCCCAACGGACTCCCCATATCAACGAATCACAACCTCTAGGGACTCCAACATTCATGTATTTTGACAGTTATGAAGTTTTACATCTCAAGGATTTGATCTCTCGAAGCTTCGAGGTCATCAAGAGTTAGCTCCTTTCGAAATTAGCGCAGGGTTCCTAGACCCTTGTCATATGGACCCTCTAATGAATCTTGGGATATAATCTCTACTCTTAGCCAAGATTTGGTTAAGTCCATGGGCATGAGACTAAGGTCTCTTAGGCTACTGGTTTGAAGGAAGCACCTTCCTAGCTTGTAGAACTTTAAGTTCTGAAATAGGGTGGGGTAATCTCATGGAATTACCGAGACGGTAGCAGTGCCAAGAGGATTTCTCTGACTATGGAAATGTGAGGTAAATCCCTGGGGAAATCACCTTTGAGGGTTAAACTGGAGCATATGGAAAATCAAGTAGAAGCATAAGTCCTCAAGGAGACTAATACATACACTTCACTCGATCAATCAATACAGAGGCCAATCTTAAATGTATACATAAATGCATTCATTCATTATTACATTTCAAAGCACAAAGAATGAAAATATTTATTAGAACCAGAAGACGTGATGCGACTGCTGAAAGGGGTGCTCGTTTCCACCCAACCATAGGCTCAGTTACTCCTAATGGATTTACCACTGGACACCCCCGAGCTAGACCACGATGCTTTGAGATTGAATATTTTCTTCCAGCTCAATGGAAGTTAGGTATGAAGGTTACTCTCCTTCTCCCAACACAAAAATATATAGGGATGAAGGTTAATCTCCTTCTCTGACTCATTCATATATAGGGATGAAGGTTACTCTCCTTCTCCCGAATCAGTCTTTATTTCCTGCAACTAGAATACACTCTTTTTCACAGTTCTTCCTCGAACCCGAGAGCTCAGTCTCTCATCTCCGCACTCTTCGCAAGTCTTCCTCTGCCCACCACACCTTCCTTTCCTACCTTCCTCAACAATATTTCATGTGGCCCGAATTCCCAGTTCATGGTCAGGTCTGAAAGCCTTACATATGGGCGCTCTGCCCCATCCCTTCATTAACTCTTGTGGAGGTCTTTCAACCTACCAACCTGATTGTAATTCGTTCCTGGGTCAGAGGGTTGTTCTGATCCCGAGCAATTAAATGAAACAAAGTAATGGTCTGGTGGAGGTTAACACAACCATTCCTAGCCCCCTTCACCATCTCTTTCATAGCATTCGTGGTCTCTCTTAGCACACCCCCCTTCCAATAGTAATGCAATACTTATCCATTTTCTAGTAAATAACAAGATTTACATTCATTGAACTTTTATACAAAGGTCCATGAAATCAAACATTCACACATATTGAGTTTTCCATAGTCTCTTGGCCAATATAGTTATATTTACAAACTAGGGAAACATGGGTGTTACAATCCCCTCCCCCTTAAAGGAACATCGTCCTCGATGTTCTATTTGTCAATAACACATGTCATGCTATTTGTCATTTAGTTGCTTCACAAATCCTGATCCTCGTCCTCGGTCATGTCCTTTCCAGACCCTTAACCTTCGTTACTTTCCTTCAATAATTCTTGGACAACAAGCACATTATTCATAGTTTCATGTGGAATTTTTTGATTCTACATAAAATTCTAGAAAAATTTCACAACTTGCACAATATTCATCTATGATGTTTATGGATTTGTATCCACATGGATATCTTGTTATCTAGGCTCATTGTTTTTCCTGGACATACCCATTGTGCGCATGATCCCAATCAATATTTTACAAGAACTATCAAAGTCTCCTCTGGCTTGTGTTACCACAACACAACATATTCCAGGCGATCATGACTTACCACAGGGTTCTTATGGCTCAACAATAGCCATTTGTCACGATTTGTAGCTTGACATCCTTCATCTGTCCCTTTTGGAAAAATCTTTTTTTCTCATTTGTATCACATGTATACAAAAATTCATGAGACATCATCATAAATTTTAAATTTCAGAATTTTATTGCAATCTGTCACCCATAGATTTTCCAATTTCTTCATTTATTTTCAAATCTGTTCCGCACGGAACTAGATCCACCAATTATGGGACTTTCCTTCCCATATCAGTTTGGCTCAGTAGGAAATTTTGGTCTTCCTCATGGGCTTACAACACTACCATACCCAATACCCTTTGCTTCTTGCAATTTCAACATTCCTCAGCCAAACAAATTGTTAGTTCTCATGCACATTATATTTTCATTGCACACTTGTAGTGGTTCACAAAAAAATTCTTAAATTGTGCATGCTAACAATCAAATCACTTTTATCTATTCGATGATATAAATAAAAAAGGAATTTCATTCCTTACACATGCATCAGTTCAGTATATCATCCCTTTCTAGACACAATTCAACATTAAGTGAATTTAATCAATGTGCCAATGTCCATGGCCACATTCACACATAATGCACCCTTGCATTGATTTTAGATTATCACTTTTCAGGTTAGGCACTCTCACCAAGGTGTGTTGGAATTCAACCAACTTATTACCATATGGATTCTCTGTCCATATTTATTATTTTAGCAGAACCATATTTTCTACTCTGAATCTATCACAGCCTTAAATCGTCACTCATGAAACTCAAGTTTTCACATGAATGCCTTTAAACATTACTTGATTGGTCAATGCATTCATGACATATCATTTCATGAATTCTTACAAGGATTACAAACAATCTTTACTACCAGAGGTTCACACCTCTATCATTCAGGTTCTCCTTCTTGAATCATACCCTGCTTGGGTATCCAAGGCATACAACTATGTTTCAAAAGTTCATGCATAACATTAAGACAATAAAATATTTCAGAAGGGGTTCTTACCAAATCCCTTCATACCTTGTGCCACATAGGCACAAACACTTTTATATCGGTTCTTGGATGCTAGCACCCTCTTTCTGATTATACCGGTTCTTGGCTGCTAGCACCCTCTTTCTGATTTTTACCTCATCAACAGTGCTTTATGGGGACTTTTACATCCCTGTCAACAATCTTTCAACTGCAACCTTGTTATGGTCATCCTTTGCTTGAGGGTTTCCATCATTGGCAATTGTCTTCCTCAACAACTCCAATTCCTTTCTATACATAGCATGCATCATCATAGTCACAATTACATTAGTTGTAATACTAAATAAAATGCATGTATCATTACATTCAAATCCATAAAACATATTCAAAATGTCCTAGCATATCTTTATGCACTTCATCACATTATCTTCAAATGTTTTCATGAGTGCAACACCAACAGTTCTCGACTTCTTCTACAGTCATACAACCATATCATTATGGTGTCAAAACATTTACTTCCATCAACACACTAGTTTCTTGTCCCATAGGAAAACATAATGAACAACAAGAAAAATTTTAGGGCTCTTCCCTTTTCCAACTCCTTCTACATGGCCTAGGACCTTTAGTCCAGCTAAGTTATTTTTAAAGCCTTACTACCCTTGCTTGATGTGGATTCAACCAAGCCTATTCATTTAGTTATACTCAGGGGGTCTATTTTCCTTTTACTAGATGTAATGGTTTCCACAACTGCTATTTTCTTGAGCAACCTCGGTTAGGCTCATCCTAACTCTTAGGATACATCAGCATGCTTTAATAGAAAATCCTTTTGTCCATAATGAATCATGAACCTGTGCATCCTGCACGTTACCATTCACTTTTCAGAATAGTCAAGATTCATTATTAGTCTTCTAATCATTACATGATGTTTTTTTTTTTCAAAATGTAATCCAGGATTCTTATATATATATACAAGTTTGTAGCTCATTTCTTAATTCTCAGTAGTCAATAAGGTTGTGACTTTGTTCTCCTGACAGATTATTCACATAGTTCCTCCATAGGGAACTCCTTCAACATGCAACTTCCTTATTGCATGTCTTTCACTATCTGTGATAGCCTCAACCTTGAGTTGTCTTTAGCTGGGTACCAAATATTTCATAAGGAATATAAACATGCATATTTGTCATGCGTCCAAATTATGTATCCACACATATTCTATTTTTGTTAACTTACATCCATGACATTAATAACCATATGCATAATCATAAGCCTATGTGTAGCTTCCATGGGTATATTTCACAGCCTACATACATATCTACTTTAAAATTAGTCAACTCATGATTGTTCAAAATCATTCTCATGTGACCCTTAAAGTCAGAATCATTTGCCTCTTATCCTAACAACAGGCCATCCTTGTTCATTTTCTCCCTCATTTATTTATACTAGCCTTTCCCGGGGAAATGGAGTACATTCCCCTTAAGCTATCATTCAAAACAGAGCTTTCATGACTCTTCAGGATGGAGTCAACCATGCATTCATGGTATTCATTCAATCTTGGTAAGTGTAATGCTTGTCTCTCATTTCACTCATTTAGGCAGTAACCTTGTGCCTTTAATGTACCTATACTCTTACATCATACATGTGCATTAATTTCACATTTAATATCATTCATACCTAACTGGTATTACTATCATGCTTCATATCAAGAATCGTCATAATGCATTAAATCCATGCACTCCAGCATAAACATACATAGTCCGAACGTTCATCATGCAAGCTCATTGCTTGCACCTTTTTCCATGTCATTCACACACATGGACATATCAGAATTCTATATCCTTCTCCCAAGGATATTCAAATCATTCTTATGATAAGTCTCATAGGAACACTCAACACTAAGCTTCCCTCTCAGTTGAGAGTTTGCAGTCATATTATTCTCGTAAGTATGTATACACATAATTATGTATATGCAGGTGCATCTCTTGCACCTCTTTATTCCCCTTGATAATTTAGTTTTATCATTAGTGTTCTTTAGTTAAATATTATTGTCACTTACATGACTAATCTCACAGTCATAACTCATACTGATGTTTCCCTCTCTTCATGATAATAACCAAAAAAGGTTACTTTTCTCACTTCTGTATGATAACAACTAGCAAGAAAACACTCTTGCCTTGATTTCTATAGATAATTACCCAACTTATAAATACAATATGGGAAATTAAAACCATGCAAAAGGTAACATCGCAACAAATATAGCTTCCAACTATATCTATATGGATACCATCCACCAATGGATGTCAATCTGACCCATTGTGCTTCTATAAGTTCCCCAACACTTCCTTTACCACATTCGAGATCAACATTTAATCAACCATTTTACCTTAATTATAATAAATTTTTAATGTCTAATAACATTTGGACTATTCCCTTAAATCCCAAATGCAATTTCGAGTTATGTTACTTACTAAGTATCCTAGTTCAGAAATCCAGAGTATCTTTAGGTCAAGATCAGTCTTAACCATTACACCTATAATTCTTCCTTCTGTACAACAACAGTTAGTGACATAGGCCACTCTCCCCCTCCCACAAGAATTATGGTAGATTAGTTTCCTATCCACCAAGCAAGGGAGGCTACTGATTTCTCACTCAATCACTCTATATTTCTACGACTCTGTTTATCAGCTTGATTAGAAAAAACCCTTCCCAACAATTACTATACATAGAAACACAATTCATTTTTCAGTTCCCTTCAAAACCTGAGAGCTGCACACACTCTCCCTTTTCCAAAAATGGTCAACAAACTCATTCCTTTGATTGTGAGGGATTATACACATATACAAGGTTTAACCCTTCATTAAAGAAGTAATTATTATTGCTATAGATCCTTTCCATCTGTTCACATCCAAGTCTTGCTATTAGTTCCCATAAGTATAATCCCACTCCTATAGGATCGTCTATCATTTCCCAAAGAAATGATAGGCTTCCTTTGCCACATAATAGCATGATTCAATCTCATTGGGTAAAATCCCAACTGTATTTTAATCTACATCCTTCTACTCAAGGAATTTATGGAAATTTTTTATGTTTGGTAGTAATATTCTCCACATGCTCATCTTAGCCTTCATAACCAAACCTTATGACTGTACAACAACACATACAATTGCATAGTGAAGTCAACTTATTTATTTGGAAACACCAAAACATCTATAAATAACAACGGGTTTCATTCCTCTCTTTGGTAGAGGTTTGACTAAAACTCTTAGGAATGCGGTAAGATAGGGTGTTACCCCTTAAATTCCTACAAAAATATTTTCATACGACTCTCGCATGAGCCTAAGAAGGCCAAGTGTTGTTGTCGTGCTTCGATACCAATTTGTAACACACTCGACCCTTGAATAACTTTTCTAGGGATAGGGAATCAAAATTTCACTCTCCTTAACATCTCATATCCTTTTTTCAAGGTCTTTATCCTCTTCTACTCACCCGTAGTGTTCTAATGACTACTACCAGGCTCAAATCCGAGCTTTGGGTTGCAAGTTATGGCTTCCCAAAGTTCTTTGGGCGCTCCTTGGTTGAGGGCCACATAGCACCCACATGGATCCACCTCACATGTGTTGTTCATAAGTTCCTTCCTCTATGGTGGAAGACTATCCACCATCTGATCAAATGACTGGACTTAATATTTTTCTCATATATAAACTATGGAGGAATTTAGCGCTTTGACGCTTCACACCTATTTGCTATCTACACACAAGACCACCCGAAGTTTCTAACTTTTGAAGTCATGTAAGCTTGCTGCATGGCTTCGGCCTTTGGGCCTTTCAGTCTCTTTACCATACTACACCCCAAACCCTCCAGAGTCTCGAAGTCCTGGTCACTTCACCAACCCCTTTGGCTAGGCGGGTACATACCACGAGTTGACACGTGGAAGGGCCAGGGAAGACACATGCCCTCATTGGGGGTGACGCATGTCATGTTCTAGTAGGTATATAGGATATGTGAAACACACGAATCTAGGTGACATGTAGCATGTCTATTGTGGTTCCACATCACCCTTGGTGACATCACTATGCCACGTCACTCCATATTGACAACCTTCTAACATCCCTCAAATCTCACGGTCGATATCTAACCACGTAGATCCATACATCTACGGCTCTGGTTACTTTGGGAGTTTGACATTTGAGAGTTTGGCGATGCAGACTCCTCTTTTCTCTCGAAGTTGGTTAGTGTCAGGTTGCCCATAGCCCAGATCTGATGGCTGGGAAAATCTCAAAGCATCCTCGAATCGATGGCTCTAGTCACTTTGGGTATTCGACGTTTGAGAGTTTTGTGATGCAAACTCCCCCTTTCTCCTGAAGTTGGTCAGCGTCGGGTTGGCTACAACCTAGATCTAATAGTTAGGAAGAGTCATGAAACATCCTCAAATTGACGAATCTTGTCACTTTGGGCTTCGACGTTTAGGAGTTTTATTCTATAGACTTCTCCTTTTTCTCAAAGTGGTCAATGCTGAATTGACCATGGGGTAGATCCAATGATTAGGGAGGGATCCAACATGCCCTCAAATCCACGGTTCACATCACTTCATTGTTTCATCTTTCAGGGATTTTGACATTACAACACCCCAGTCCTCCTGAAGTGGTCAACGTTGGGCTGAATTCATCGTAGATCCAACGGCTAGGAGAGAACCTGAAGGATCCCCAGATCAATGGTCCTGGTCACTTCATAGATTCGACCTTCAGGGGTTTTGGCTTCACTGCCACTCCATTTTCCCAAAGTGGGACTTCACCGAAGTACCATGTCCTGGTCCCTTCTCCTAAAAGATCAAATGATAGGCAGGGCTCCTAACAATCTCCCCCAAATATATGACTCTCCTTCAATTCGTAACTTCGGTGTTCTGGGAGTTTGATGCTATAGCATCTCCATTCTCTCGAAGTGGAACTTCATCGAAGTACCATACGCAAAACCCTACACTAGACGATCGGATAGTCGAGAAGGGGTCCCAACAAACTCCCCATATCAACGACTCACAACCTTTCGCGACTCTGGAATTAAGGTATTTTGACAGTTATGAAGTTTGACATCTCAGGGCTTCGATCTCCCGAAGCTCCGAAGTCATCAAGAGTTAGCTCCTTTCAGACATAGCTCCTAGACCCTGGTCATATGGACCTTCTGATGAATCTTGAGCTATAAGCTCTACTCGTAGCTGAGATTTTGTTAAGGCTGTGGGAGTGAGCCTAAGGTCTCTTAGGCTACTGGTTTGAAGGAAGTTCCTTCCTAGCTCGCAGAACTTTAAGTTCTGAAACAAGGTGGGGTAATATCGTGGAATTACCGAGACGGTAGCAGTGCCAAGAGGCTTGCTATGACTCTGTAACTGTGAGGTAACTCCTTGGGGAAAACACCTTTGAGGGTTAAACTGGAGCATATGGAAAATCAAGCAGAAGCATAAGTCCTCAAGGATATCAATACATACACATCACTCGATCAATCAATACAAAGGCCAATATTAAATGTATACATACATGCATTCATTCATTATTCCATTTCAAAGAAAAAGACATGAAAACACTTATTAGAACCAGAAGACATGACGCGAATCTGAAAGGGGTGCTTGTTTCCACCCAACCATAGGCTCATTCACTCCTAACAAATTTACCACTGGCCATCCCCGAGCTAGAACATGATGCTTTGAGATTGAATCTTTTCTTCCGGCTCAATGAAAGTTAGGGACGAAGGTTACTCTCCTTCTCCCGGCACAAAAATATATAGGTATGAAGGTTACTCTCCTTCTCCTAACTCAGTCATAGATAGGGACGAAGGTTACTCTCCTTCTCCCAAGTCAGTCTCTATTTCCTGTGACCAAAACACACTCTTTTTCACAGTTCTTCCTTGAACCCAAGAGCTCAGTCTCTCGCCTCTGCACTCTTCGCAGGTCTTCCTATTCCCACCACACCTTCCTTTCTTTCTTTCCTTAGCAATATTGCATGTGGCCCGAATTCCCAGTCTGTGGTCAGGTTTGAAATCTTTATAGATGGGCGCTCTGCCCCATCCCCTCATTAACTCTTGAGGAGTTTTTCCTACCTACCAACCTGACTGTAATTCATTCCTGGGTCAGAGGGTTATTCTGATCCTGAGTAATTAAATCCAACAAAGTACCAGGATGGTGGAGGTTAACACAACCATTCCTGGTCCCCTTCACCATCTATTTCATAACAATCTTGGTCTCTCTTAGCACACCCCTCTTCTAGCAGTCATGCAACACTTATCCATTTTCTAGTAAATAGCAAGATTTACATTCATTGACCTTTTATACAAAGTTCCATCAAATCAAACATTCACACATATTGAGTTTTCCATGATCTCTTGGCCAATATAGTATGAACTTGTATGGAATTCCACGTGTCCAATATTTTAGTTTGTTTAATGAATTTTTTACCTAGAATACTTTGGTCTGTCTTCTTTCCAAAGAAACTAGTGACACTCCAATTTGAATTTTCAAACTTCATATATGACACTTCTACCAACAACATCTGTTTTGAGACTAATTTTAGGACTATTCACAAACCCTCACTTCCATAGGCTATATCTTAGAACTTATAATGAATCAATACCTAACATTTGTACCAACACTCAAATCATTAAGTTGGTCCTCCAATTTGGATAGCTTGTTATGAATATCCTCATTTTCTTCATGAATTATATATGATATTTCTAAAGGTTTAATTGGTGTTGTAACATGTTTTGGAGATATGTGGGATAACAATAATGATACTCCTCTATTTTAACTTTATCACAAATTTTGAATCAACAAAATAAATATTCCAATAAAAATTATGCCAGTTGTAAGTTACCTACCTTTAAAACCTTAGTTGGGAGATTGTCTCATTAGTTTTCATTTGTCTTGATGTAACTCTGCAATTTTGGCCCTTCTAAGTCTAAAGTTTCAATTTGCAGTACTATGATGTTTCTTCTCTTCAATGCCATTGGTTTGATCGAAATTTTATGTGCCAAGTGAAAGTTATGGTAACTTTACCAGAACTCAAAAAATATAGCAAAACCAATACCTAGAATTTTTACTTGACATACTTAGATATGTTTCCACAGTATACTCAAAATTTTGTTGTCCGAATCATCTCAAAAAAAAATTTATAGTGAAAATTCCAAGATGTATCAATTGAAGGAGTGAAACCCTAGGATCATATTCTCTAATAACAAATGTTATGAAACAAACTCCAAAAAATGACCAATGAATAATCTGGTTCAAGGGGGAAACCTCCTTTTACAACATATGCAATGCAAAAGACAATATTATATTTTTATACAAATGATGATTCTCCTTTATTATAAATATGAGATAACGTAAGCATGATGTAACCTACCACTAAGACGACCTAATCATAACTAATAAAATAGTAATAAATGAGTGTTGGGGCCTTTACATAGGGTCTTAGGGGCCTCTTAACACTTACATAATAGGAAGACACTTCAAAGTAAAAATATATAATTACAGTTTGAAGTACTTCTCAGAGAAATGATTATCTTTAGAAGAGAAATTATCTTTGACTTTGAAATTATGAAAAATGGGTTACAAAGATGCTATTTTATGACTTTGAAATTATCTACAAAAAGGGAAAACATAATTGGTGGCAGATGCACTCTCAAGGAAAGAAGAAGAAACTAAGGGTTTTCTCTGTGCTATTTCTATTCCACAATCTGATTGGGTGGAAGAAACAAGAATATAATGGAAGCAAGATTAGAAATTAAGTATGTAAGATCATTCAACAACTACAAGAGGAACCAAGTGAATTAGATAAATTTGTGTGGAAGAATGATATCTTGTGGTATCAATATCACCTATACTTATGCAAGAATTTCCAATTCAAATAGAAGGTCCTTTTGGAATTTCACACTTCTCCCATAGGAGGACATTCATGGTTCTTGAAAAATTACCATAGGATCAAGAAAGATTTTTTATGGGGAGGTATCTAAAATGATGTTCAAAAGTTTGTGGATGAATGCGTGGTATTCCAATAGAATAATGTAGAGAGAATCGAGACCCTAAGTATCCTACAACCATTATCTATACCAGTTCAATGTCAGGAATAAGTTTCAATAGATTTTATTACAGGTTTAACCAAATCTGAAGGAAATAATGTCATCATGGTAGTAGTGGATTGGCTGACAAAGTATGCCCATTCTTCCTCTCTTTCTCATCCTTTTAAATAAAGTATAGAAGCAACATAATTAATGGAAATAGATCAAAAACTACATGGAATCCCCAAGATTTTTGTAAATGTCAGAGATCCAATTTTCACTAGAAAATTTTGGTCTAAATTATTTTCTTGTCTAGATACTCAATTGGCTCATAGCTCATCTTACCATTCTCAATTTGATGGAAAAAATGAGATTGTGAATAAATGTCTAGAAGGATATTTTTGTTTCTTTGCATTTGATAAATAGACACAATGGGTCAATTGGTGTCCTTTGGTAGAATGGTGGTAAAACACATCCTTCCATACTTCATAAAAACTGTCCCCATTTGTGACACTTTTTGGATATCATCCTCCATACATCACATTGCCTTTGAAAGATAATACAAAGGTTCAAGCAATGGAGGATCACATATGGCAGCAAAAAGAGATTATCAAATTATTGAAAGACAACTTGGTTATAACACAAAATATGATGAAACAACATGCAGTTCAACATCACAGTGAACGAGAATTTGAAGTGGGGGATTGGGTATTTTGATGCTACAACCATATAAACAAATGTCCATCAAGCAAAAAAATAAGGACACTAAATTATCACCCAAGTATTATGGGCCCTACAAGGTGCTGTAGAGATTGGAAGTATGGCTTACTATTATGAACCAACACCTTGTGAATGATAAAAATTTAATGAATAAAATTTCACTTTGAGGGGG
>JASDQU010882788.1:0-24205 GCA_032191745.1 Picea mariana
TACTTCAACAGAGAAACCACTCCAACTAGTTCATATGGATTTATGTGTACCATAAAGACATGAAGGAATAGGGAAAGAAAACTACTTCATGCTGATTATTGATGATTACTCCATACTTACTTGCGTTGCCTTTCTCAAGGAAAAAGTTGAAGCATTTGAGAAGTTTAAAATATTTAAGGCTTTAACTGAGACTCAAACAGGCAAGAGGTTAAGGACAGTAAGATTAGATTGAGGAGGAGATTTTATGTCAAGTGACTTCAAGGAATTATGTGATAAGCATGGGATCAAGAGAGAATACACAATCCCAAGAACTCCACAACAAAACGGAGTAGTTGAGAGGCAAAACAAAATAGTGTAGGAAATGGCCAGGTCAATGATGAATGAGAAGAACATTGGTCAAACCTACTGGGTAGAAGCAATACACACAACAGTCCATGTTCTTAACAAATCCCACCTCAGACCACAAAGTGACAAGACACCTTATGAACTGTGGTATGGGAGACCTTCTTCAATTAAACAATTTAAAGTCTTTGGGAGTAAATGTTACATAAATAATAATGATGAGAACCTTGGAAAATATGATGACAGGGTTGATGAAGGTATATTCTTAGGGTATTCTACAAATAGTAAAGGATATAGATGCTATAATAAGAGGCTACATAAAATGGTTGACTGTATTGATGTAAACATTGATGAAGGAATACCAACAAGAGAGGTGTACAATAATGAGTCTTCTACAGAGGACACATCTAAAGCTGAAGATGAACAGGTCCAAGAATCATAAAATGAAGACTTTGAATCAAATTAATACATAGATACTCAGACAGACTCAAATCAACAGGCAACTTCAAATTCCTCCTCCATAATCACTCAAAAGAATCATCCTACAAGTCAGATAATTGGTGAAAAAGACAAAGGTGTACAAACCAGGAGAAAGATAATAAAAAATACTGAGAAATCACATATAGCTTTCATATCCATGCTGGAACCAAAGAATTTCAATGAATCTAGCAAAGATGACCATTGGGTTAAAGCAATGAATGATGAACTTGATTAGATTGAAAAAAACAATATGTGGGAGATGGTTCATAGACATGAAGGTAAAAATATCATTGGTTCCAAATGGATCTTTAAAAATAAGTTGAATGAGCATGGACAAGTTGTCAGGAACAAAGCAAGATTGGTCTGTAAAGGCTATGCTCAAATAGAAGGACTGGATTTTGATGAAATTTTTGCACCCGTAGCAAGATTAGAAGCTATCAGAATATTTCTCGCCTATGATTGTCATAAAAGGTTTAAAGTCTATCAAATGGATGTCAAATCAGCTTTTCTAAATGGATATTTAAATGAAGAAGTCTATATGGAACAACCATAGGGTTTCGAACTGTCTCACAACCGTGAATTAGTATGCAAGATGAAGAAAGATTTATATGGGTTAAAACAAGCCCCTCATGCCTAGTATGACAGACTGGATACGTATCTCGAAGAAAAAGGGTTCAAGAGAGGAACAGTTGACAACAATCTATATATCAAAACAAAGGGTAATGATTTTCTCATTGTGTTGGTCTATGTAGATGACATCATCTTCAGATGTAATAAGGATTCATTGGTACAATGGTTTTATTCTGCCATGGAGTCTGAGTTTCAAATGTCTATGATAGGTGAAATGTCATTTTTTCTTGGTCTGCAAATTACTCAGAGGTATGAAGGGATGTTCATTTCTCAAGAAAAATATCTAAGAGAAATGTTGAAAAGGTTTCAAATGGAAGATTCTAAACCTGTGGGAACACCTATGGTTACTGGATGCAAATTAAGCAAGGATGATGACTCACCTGATGTTGATCAAAGTTCATATAGGTCAATGATAGGAAGCCTGTTGTACATCACAACATCTCGCCCAGACATAATGCATGTTGCTGGAATGGTAGGAAGATATCGTTCTACACCTAAACAGACTCATCTGCAAGCTGTCAAAAGGATATTCAGGTATTTGAAAGAAACAATGACTTATGGTCTCTGGTATCCCAGAAATCAGAATTTTCAATTAACTGCCTATTCAGATGCAGATTGGGAAAACTATGTTGATGAGAGAAAAAGCACCAATGGAGGAGCATTCTTCCTGGGTGACTCATTAGTATCATGGCTTAGTAAAAAGCAAGGTTCCATTTATTTATCAACTACAGAGGCATAGTACATTGCTTCTACTACCTGTTGCACTCAGGTATTATGGATGATTCAGACACTTGCAAAATTGGAGGTAAAATACACAACACCGATCCCAATTCATTGTGATAACACTAGTGCCATCAGTGTGTCTAAGAATCTTGTACTCCACTCCAAGACCAAGAATATTCCCATAAAATACCATTTTTCTGAGAGAGTAGGTCACCAATCAGGGTGTTAAGGTCCATTACATTCCAACCACAGAACAAATTGCAGACATCTTTACTAAACCCCTAGCCAAGACACCATTTGAATATCTCCGACAGAAGCTGGGTGTCATCCCGTCTCACACCTAAGAGAGTCCATATTGTTAGGAGGAGTTTTATATTGATTGAATATCTGATACCTCCTAAAATTAATGCAATAGCTCAGGGGGAGCATGTTTTCTTTGACATTGATGTCAAAGGGGGAGAAAAAGGAGTGGTCTAGACTAGATGCTAGAGTTGGAGGTCCAAACAGATTAGCACAGTCGTTCAGGGTTTCCATCAATGCCAAAGGGGGAGATTGTTGGCATGATTACAAGCAGGTATGCTTGTCATTGATGGAAAGATCAGAGTATGCAGCGATGGAAAAACGGGGACAACGTAAGCTCAGAAGAGATAGTGCAGAGGTGCATGAAGAGTGCAAGAGTGTGTTTGTTTATTTGAAGGAAAATAGGCAGGCAAGGAAGACCAGCAGCGCAGGAATAATTGCATGGAAATATCAGAAGCGTAAATTCCATTTTGGAGTTTCAGATACCGTGAGATTGAGAAGTCAAGAGTTGAGAATCTTCAACACAGGAGTCCCGGAGTTGCGAAATCTGGAATCCCGAAATCCCTAAAGAGGCACCTCAACAAGAGTTTTGCAGACTGGGAAATAACTCCATTTCGGAGTCCCAGATACCGGGAGTTGAAGTGTCGAAACACTTCACCACAGGAGTGCCAAAATTCTGAAACGACGAAATGCGAAACTCCAAAATCCTGAAATAGGCACATAAACGAAGAGTTTCGCAAACCGGGAAATAAGTCCATTTCAGAGTTTCAGATACTGGGAGTTGGAAGAGTCAAGACTCTTCATCATCAGTAGTCCTAGAATCGCGAAATGCGAAACGTAGAAATCCTGGAAGAAGGAGGAAAATTTTGGGTACTGGGAGTTGGAAGAGTCAAGACTCTTCATCATTAGGAGTCTCGGAATCACGAAATGTTAAACGTCGAAATCCTGGAAGATGGAGGACAATTTCATATACCAAGAGTTGAAGTGTCAAAACACTTCACCACAGGAGTCTCAGAATCATGAAATGCAAAATGCCGAAATCCCGAAAGAAGGAGATAGTTTCAGATATCGGGATTTCGGATACCAGGAGTTGGGGATGTCAAGAACTCTTACTACAAGAGTCCCGAAGTCGCAAAATGTCAAAGACTCCATTTCGAAGCTTCAGATACTGGGAGTTGGAAGAGTCAAGTGACGAGACTCTTCATCAAAAGAAACATGAAAGGCCGAAATGCAAAATGTCGAAATGATCGAAGCTAGTGCAACCAAGATCCATTTCAGAGCTTCGGATACCAGGACATGGAGCATCAAGAACTCATCGCCACAGGAATGCTGAAGTGCCAAAAAGAAACATAGCAAAAGAACTATATGGATAAGCGCTCGGTCACCTCTCGTAGTCACATGGTTGAAGAGAAGTAGAGAAAATATTGAAGCGGAAAGCTCCTTTTTCGGAGTTTTAGAGATCGCGACTTGGAGAGTCGACATGCCACACAACAGGATTGTCGAAATGACGAAGTGAAAAATGGCGAAATGAACGCAAGATTCAATGAAGTCAATTCAACGGTGCAGATGACTTTGAATATGATCGGAGGGCTACTGTTGCGCTTCATAGTGTAATTGCTAGAAACAACTGGTGGTCTCTGCCAGAGGATGAGCTCGACTATGATGAAGAAGATGAAGAGTCTCAACTGCTCAAGAGGCCAAGGAATCTCAGTATAACACTTAGTGTTCCTAGACGCGTGGGTGCAACTTCCAGAGAAGCTGAAGAGTTGCAATGATGATAAGGTAGACTACTCAACATGAGTAGGAGAAGCAGAATATATAGGGTGTTGAGGATGGAGGCAGGAGGGATATGGAAAAGGGAAGTGTGATTAAACACCCCAATGTGGAGAATAGTGGGAGGCAGAGAGCATGCAGGAGCTTGGTGCATATTGCATGCACAAGGAGCACAGAGACTATAAGA
This sequence comes from Picea mariana, assembly GCA_032191745.1. Lineage (NCBI taxonomy): Eukaryota > Viridiplantae > Streptophyta > Pinopsida > Pinales > Pinaceae > Picea > Picea mariana. Next base: position 4,436 of record JASDQU010882788.1, read on the forward strand.
ATGTAGAACAAAGAAGAGATCTGTGGAGTGGCTGTTGAGTGTGATTGAGGTGTGAAGAAGGAGGCAGAGAGCAGCAACAGAAATGCACAAAAGGGGAATGGTGCATTGAAGGGACATGGCGCAAAGAGCATAAAAGTCAAAAGAACAGAAAGAGCAAGGAGAGTGCAGAAGACATCGATGAAGACAGAGCAGTGCAGTGTAGCAGAACAGTGATGAGACCAGTAAGCCATTGAAGAACTTTATATCGTTGTAATAAGTCATAATAGAAAATATTTATATTTCAGGGTGGTAGGGAGTTTCAAGTGGGTGCTTGAACACAGGGAGATGTAGCTTCCATCTGGTTGCAGCCAAAGAAACCAGGGTGGCAGGGTNGTTGGTGCTGGAACACTCAGGGAGTTGGTTCTTCCTTCTAGTGGGTTCTAAAGAAACCAGGGAGTTGGTGCTTCCTTCTAGTTGGTTCTAGAGAAACCAGAGAGTTGGTGCTCTCAGCAAGTAGCAGCTTTCAAAACAGAGGTTGCAGCCTCATTATGATTTGGTGCTCATATGTATGATAATGTAAAGAATGTAAAGATTACTTATCATATAAAGAAGAAGAGGTTTTTACCCTCTATGGGTTTCCTCAGGAAATATCTGTCTCTGTGTACCGCATTTGTGTGACTGATGCTGAATGTGCTATTACTTATTTCCCTGCATTATTGTGATTGTCATTGAGTACTTTGTAAAGAGTTTAAAATAAGCATAATTTTTTAAGCATGGTAACAAATGATTCACCCCCCCTCTTAGTTGTCCAACAAGTGATTCAAAAGAAGCATAAGCTTAGGGGGAGTTACATAAAGAAAATTATTGGTTATATATATGGAGAGTAAGGATTAAGGGGGAGAAAATCCCCTTTCCATTGATGTAAAAGGGGGAGAATCTATAGACATAGGAAGAATTGTAGACAAAAGGAGAAGTTGCAGACAGAGGAAGAATTTCCTCAAGGGGAAATTGCAGGAATGAAGAGTATCAGAATTGAATAAGGGTTTCCATCAATGAAAAAGGAGGAGATTGTTGGAAATATTGTTCTCATTGATGTCATTTTTGTCAAAACGGGGGGATTTTCTTCTATCACTATGTCTATTTCCTTGGTAAAGAAAACTGAGAGAATACTAGGACTCAAGCAATATGGATCCACACCAAATTCCCTATTATAGATATGATAAAAAGTAAGACACATAAATACATCTTGAATATCAACAATTCTATAGATGCCATAGGCATCGTTCAGTATTGGAATTAATCTCCAACACATAGAATCTTATAGGGAATCGATTGTGTGATAAATATTTGTAGTTCGAAGTAATTTACAGTATTTAGAAACTTTGGTTTATCCCACATTTATCATGAGATCCGTTGTCAATGAATTTATAATGTAAAGGGACTATTAGATAGTTTGAATGTGAGTGGACGAGTTATGGAACTCTATGCAAAGTGTTAAATTTTATTTGTGGAGCCCAGTATATCAGATATCAGAACATCAACAAATGAATGATAGTTTTGTCTTAAGGATAAAGCTTTTGGGGCCTCGATGCTTTAGTGGTGTGGAAACAAAGGTTGACAAGAAGAATCTACAGGGATTCTTAACTGTTGATCATCAGAGATAAATGACTAAGAATGAAGGTTTGAAACTTTATGTATATCATATATTGGTATATCAAATAACAAATATTGGGTTAACCATACCAAAGTGAATGTTTATCAGTGCAATGCTAAAGTCCTGGGGGGCCGATGACACAGTGGTATTGGTGACCCAATGGTCCGAGTGTCCCAATGGTTGGGACACATAGTGTAGGTGAGTTGTGAACCTATGCATAGTTAAATCCTAACTGTTAATCATTGAGATCAATGATTTATAGTGGAGGACTAGACCAGGGATCAATGTTAAGGAGAGAATTATCAGGGTCAATGGCCTGATGGTCAACTGGACTAGAAAATAAGATGGATGTTGGTGCGAGAACATTAAACTTTCATGGTCTGTTTAAGTGATGGTATTGATTCACTAATGAACATGATCAATATACCTTGCATATTGATGCTTCATATTTAATTATGAACCAATATGATGATTGTTGTGCTTTAAGTTTAAAGGGTGATGTGCACGTGTTTCAAGAGACCAACAACCCAGTTAATCTAGTGGCCAATGGACACATCATGCATCAAATAGGAGGAGTATGGGACCAACTACAAAGGATTTTGTTTTGCATATAGGTTTAAATATGATTCAAAGGATATGAATCTAACCCCATGAGCATGATTTTTGGCATAAGGACAAAAACTTGGGAATATGGGCTCGGTGTATGAACCTGACCATCCATTAAAACTAGCTTGGCATATAACTTCATGCTGACCCAAAAAAATTCCCTATTGTGGGTCCTATAAATAAGAATTCCTTGATCCATTTTAGGTGTGGAAGAGTGAATATCAGTCCCTGAGGTTCTTAGGTGTTGGAGAATGAAAGAGAATGAGATGTAGTTGTCTAAGGGTAGAAGGGATGTATGAGGTCAACCAAGGAACATCTGAAGTCTCCTTAATTGTTAGTAAGTGAAAAGTTTTATGGTAATTACATCCACTACAGAGGAGATATTGAAATAACAAAATTCTGCAGGTATAAGCTTGAAGTGAAGTAATGTTTTCATATAGATGAGAGTTTAAGAAAAAATAATCCACGCAGAAAATTTGAAGATTGATACTTGTATCAGGTTGGTTCCTGCAAGGTGTCTGTGGCAGGTTAGTTCCTGGAAGTGTTGTAGTTGTGGGTTGGTGCCTACAATTTTTTTTGAGTTGATTCTTAGGTGAAGGCATTGGTGTCTCTTTTAGGTGGGTTCCTGTAAACGTCGTAACGGATTGGTGTATGTCGCTAGTTGTTTCTTGTGAACATATTTCAATAAAATGTTTCTCGTGGTTTTCTCCTATTTGAGTTTCCACGTTAAATATTTGTGTACTATGAATTGTATGTCTGTATATATTTATTATTTATTTCTTATGTTTGGTGAAGAAATGAAATGATACATGTAGTACAATAAGAAAAGGAAAATCAATTTCATATTGATTCACGCCAGTATAAGTGTGCCAACACAATCAACTTTGATGGTTAAAACCAAAGGTATTTCACTTATTAAATAGATTGATAAGTAAAACTTCAATAAATAATATTGAAATATTTTTATACCGCTCATCTCTACAACACAACAAAGTATCTTCTATGACCAAATTACCCTTGGAGATTGTAACTAGAAAACTTCCCATTTATTAAATTATAATAATAAAATAAATGATCATAACCCCATTTAACCTCACATCCATTAAAAAAAAAATGGATAATTTTAATATTTTATTCTTAACTAAATAATATTTAAAATATCAAACCCTGAGATGCCAGAAAGTTATTAAATTATAATATTAAATAAATTATCATAAACCCATTTAACCTCACATCTATTAAAAAAAAATGGATAACCTTAATATTTTATTCTTAACTAAATAATATTTAAAAGATCAAACCCTGAGATGCCAGAAAGCATGAATTGTAGCCAAACTCTGACACTATCAAGGAATGGATGTTAAAATATCAAACCCATTGTACCACAAAATGTCTATTATGACTAAAATTATTGAGAGATTGGAACCAAAAATATTCCATTCATTAAATAATAATGATAAAACAAATTATCATAAATTCATGTAACCTTAAAAAGCTTGGATTTTAATCCTGAATTTGGCACAACGAATTACCTATATTGAAAGGCATTTATGGATCCATATTCATTGTAAAACCACACCTTTTTCATCTTACTCCTATCCTCGTTCAACATGTGCTTGTTTTTTTCGTCTTGATATGATCGAAGAACCATATATTCAGAGTATTGTGATGAAGGAATTTGGAAATACTGACAGGTGGGTGTGTATTCAGAGTATTCTGATAGAGGAATTTGGAAATACTAACAGGTACAGAAAAAAAATGTTATTCATGTTAGTATTATAAGCCATGACATCTGTTGTGACACCGTGAATCTATGGAAAAATTCAAAATGATTTCTTTAATATGTGGAAACAAAGTTGAAATTCAAATTTAATATGTGGAAACTAAGTTGGAAGTTCAAAACTAAGCTGGAAGTTCAAAACTAAGTTGGAAGTTCAAAACTAAGCATTCTATCAAATTTGATAGTTTTGATAACCCGATGGTTACTTTGATAGTTTTGATAACACGACGATTATTTTGATAGATTTAATGAAGAATGTTAACAACTAGAGAAATTTTTAAATAGACATGTGTTGAGGTGAGAGAAATTCCATTCAAACAGAGAGGGGTACTCCTAGGTGCATGGTTCTAATTAGAATATGCACCATTTGTTTTAGGAAACCAATCCAAATTCTTGCTCGGTTATCATTACTGGATTTGAGGGGAGATTGAATGGTTATGAATGTAATGGATAATGAAGATGGAAACTAGCTAAGTGTGAAAATAAAATCTATCATATCCTATCTTAGATAAGAGAGACCATGGTAACCAAATGAGAAACCATAAATGCCACTAATCCCTGCAAAACTTCTTTAAGATAGTTATTAGGACACAACTGAGTTATATAACATATACATACAAAGGCATAACTAGAATAGTCAAAGCTAATAAATTACATGCATAAGTTACTCATCATCTCAAGATAAAAGATAAGAGAGAAGAAACTAAACTACAAGAAAGAGTTTTTTTTTCACAAGAAAAGTCTATAAACAAAATAACATTCGTACAACACATGTAAACAACATAAAATTCTGTTGGAAATAGTTCACAACAAGCTAACCATCCACAAGAGTATTTCTCTCTAAAAAAATTGGCCCTGAGGACTTCTCAATATTAATTAAGAAAATAGTTCCCTAATTTTACAATGCTTGAAGAGATATTTCAAAATGGGCCTCTTCCTTTACTCATAGTAATATAAGTAACTGATTATGAGGTCTTCTTGGATTCTGCAAGAAGCAATTACAAGTATTTTCATCTTCACCTTCTCAAATGTTATTGACAAGTGTTATAATAAGACGAAACTTATTACAATTGACAAAAAGAAAAAATAGGAGATAGTTGTAGACAAATTTGAATTTGTTGTTTTTTCTTTTTTTGCTTGTACTTGTCCTTGTCTGTCAAATAAGCTTGCCAAACTTCATGTTGTCCTATGATAGATATGAATATATAGTACAAGAGTGTTTCTAGGTCATATTCATGGGAGGTCAAGTTGTTCAAGAGGGTTTTCATGTCCCTTGTCAAGTTAGCCATAAAATCATAGATCATATTTTGCATTTTGGCGAGCCTAATGAGATATTTCTCCATCAAGTCCGTTGTTACCCTCGTCATTGTCTGAGAACCCTCTTGCCTCTATTTCATATTATATTAGATTTCTTTGAATATCTGCTCATTATTTTTGTTTTCTCCAAGTGCCTCGACGAGATGTAGGTTCCCTTTATGCATTTAAATGTGCACTTCTTTTTGAAGTTTTGCATAGATGGTCAGGAAAATCTTTGTTTCCCTTTCATCCTTCTCTCTAGCTTGTTGGAATCTATCAAGAGTAGTATAGTTTATCTTCCTTTCCCATTCTGAGATACAAGGAAAACTTGCTGGGGCATCCGGGATCTCGACAATCCATTGTGGCATGCCATTCAAACCGTTCCTGATGGCGATATATTTCACATTATTGGACTGTACCAAGTCATTTTGAGCTATGATTTGTGTCGCTAGCTACTAGAAGACATGCAGGTTTGCGTACATTTCAGTAGCCATCTCATGGAGTTACGTCCTGACTATTTCTGCACATATCCTAAACTCCTTTAGGCTCCCTTTATATTTCTTCCCATGCCTAATTTATGTTGAAATGTACGCTTGAAAATGAGATTGGGGGGGGGTTAATCAGTGTGACAAAACTTTGGACAACTTTCCACTTTTCATAAATTAATTGAACAACATACTTTTATTTCAATTTCTCAACCGATATATAAAATAATAAATATTTTATTTATTTATTTAACTTGAATGAATACATAAGATCAATCTTCATCTTCAAATGATTATGAGAGACCTAGCTCTCGGTTACAAGACCTAGATTGTAGTTCTCAGATTCAACTGAGAAATCATGAATCCAACCCTCATAACAAGTCTTAGCTTGTTGATATTATATCCAACTGAGATGTGAGGAATCCAATCCTCATACAAGACCCAGCTTGTAAACCAACACCAACCTGATAGAATGAACCTTCATTCAATCCATTATATATAAATATATATACTTCAATAAAAACAGTTACATTTTTGTTCACCATACTTCTTTGTTTATATAGTCTTCCAACTGGTGTGAATTTGAAACATTCTGTCTTTTAATATTGAAACATTGTACCTTTTTATTTAAATGATAATATTAAACTTTAAATAAGATCATTTTTTCGTTTTTATTCTTTATTCATAATGATCATGATTTAACTCTCTTTTAATCATGACTGTGTATCGGTTCATTTGTCCTCATGAGTTGATCAAAAATATTGATCGACTCATTATATCATTCCCATCCTTCTATTGCATCCTTAGTTCACCAACAGATCATATTCGAGCTTTTATCAATTCTCTGTATTGTTATGGTGTTGATTCTTTGTCGAATTACTCTAGAAACCTTGAGATGTTTATAGAAATGAAATATGCATGAGGCACTTCTTTCAACCCAACGTTCAAATGACTGTGAGCTCAAAACCAAGAGCCTATGCGTTTAAGTGTTTCTTCCTAACGCTTTCTTATTTCTCCCTTATTATTCTACGTGGGACCGTATTAAAGCATCTGAGGGATTATTATTTCTATCCCCTTTAGATTCTTTACCTTATCATGTGACCGGTGCTAGAACCAGATTCTCCAGTACTTTGTCGCTTCGGGAGTTTTTTCTTTTTATGAAATTCCAATTCTCCTAGATTAAATTCCACCGAAGTATGTATACTCTATTAATATCGAGTTGACGTGTGTCAATAAACTTCAATGGTCGAGATCTTATTTTGGAGCTTCAGTACTCCGAGACTCCGAGTTACTAGAACTCTGAAGTAGTTCAATTCCTCTAGAGTGATAACCTATTGACTAAGTCATAAAGCGGCGATGACCGCTTTCTATCGGTTAACACCTCTTCTTACTCTATCCTTCTACTATGCTTGATCAACGATTGATAACGCTCTCAAAGTATACCAATGGTTAGCGTTACTTCATGATTTACACTTACTCTATCTTTCCATTGTACCTGATCAATGGTCAAGAATTCTCCCAAATTAGATCAACAATTAGCATTACTTCATGATTTACGCTTACTCTATCCTTCCAATTTACTTGATCAATGGTCGATAATGCTCCCAAATTAGAGAAACAATTAGTTTTACTTCGTGACTTACGCTTACTCTATCTTTCCACTTGATGCAGGACCTCCCATCCTAAAACCCTTTTATACAGTCTTCTGTTGTAACTGCATTGTAAACCCCGAAATAAGGGTTCCAAGGATCATTTTTCTCTTTATTTTATCTTATGGAATTTTTTCCACATATGACCATTCCCCGTGACCATATCTTAACAAAGAGCATTAAACCTTGTCCTTTTCAACTAGCCCGAAGGGCCTCTGTCCTCCCTTCGTATGATCGAGAGATGTGACCTCAACTCAAATACTTGAGTGCTAATTGACAATCTAATTCGATGGTCATGATTAAATATGTCATGAATATAGGTGGCTAGGAAGGATTGTGGAGTCTCTACTAGCACAATGTTTAAACCCTTTCCTAAATTCCGCAACAGAAACTGCTCGTTGATAGTGGGATCGATTCCAACCATCGATCTATTTGTAGGTGATGATCAACGGTCTATCTGGATTGCGGAATCGAAAGTTGTGTGATCATTAACTAAACCCTTTGATCTTACCATGGCTCCTTGTCATTGATCTACACTTACTGAGATCCGACGGTCTTGACTTAATCAAATGTTGATCCGACAATCCTCCTCTGCAACTCCTAGATCTGGAGATTTTTGTTGCTTCAAGAATATGACACTTTTGGAACTTCGATCTAATCCTCCTGAATTGGCGAAGTGTCGAATAGATATATCACTGTAGATCTTTCCTATCTTAATCCTATGGCCTCTGTTTATTCCAGAACTCTGGGGTTCAGGAATTCTTAGCTCATATCAGTTGTTTATCGCTAGAGTAGGTCAAGACCATAGTTGATTGCACTCTTACATTTATTACTTCCAAACCAATGGCTTACCTGATTTCTTGATCTGACAGTCGATGAGAATTCGTGATTCTGGGGCTTCGAACTTCGAGTAATATTTCATGTTCTAGACTCCTTTTCTCTAGAGTGGTAAGTGCCAGAGTTTACCAGTTTCATCCTTGGTGCACTTTGAATAGATAAAAGGTTGGCAGGAATTCCCTACTCTTCATCTGATTCGACGGTTGACGGAAGTTCATGACTTTGAGACTTTGGGGCTTCAGAGGTCCAGGTAATTGTTGCTCCAATTTTCACCAAAGTTGGTAAGCACTGAAGTGGTCAACATGGAAGCGGTTATACTATCCTTCCGCTTAGATTCATTGAATAACTGTGACCAGTTCTAGATAAATGGTTTATATTCTTAGTAGTCGATCTAATGGTCTAAGTCACTCCTAAATCTTCAATCATACGACCACAATTCTCTCCTTCTTTACGTAGGTTTCCTCTATGATCCAACGGTCAGATTTACATCTGAATTCTATATGAACGACTCCAATTGCTTGATCCTTTGTAAATATTTTATTTACTCACATAAATCTATCTCTTCTGTTATTTCAAATGCGCTATCTCTCCTGAGCTTTGATTAACGTATCTTGCTTTTGATCTGTTCATTGCTATTTCTCCTGAGATTTTAATAATTGTTTGTGCATTCTTTTATGCATTTATCTTCAGTCGCTAACCCTCCCAAGCTCTTAATTCCTTGTGCTTCGTTACTCCTTCTATACATGGATGATCTCCATGCTACCTATATTGTGATTTAGAGTCATAGGATCATTGTTGATCCTATTGTGATCAACAATCATCCTGAATTTCTTCTGCCACAAGGTGATCTTCCTTTTCCCCAAGGTGATCTTCCTTTTCTCTAATTACTATACATGTTTGACTCTATTTCTATCAATGACAACACACAATCAATAATTCCAAAAATTTCTCCCTTTGTCATTGAGGGAAACATATCTATAAAACAAAAATGATTGCATACCTTTTCTCCCCATATCACTGATGTTATTTTCTATCTGACATCAAATTTGTTTTCTGTTTAAATTTGTTTTACTTCTTCTCTCCCCCTTTGACATCAATGAAAAAGAGTGAGGCTATGACTATTTTTTTGCCTCTGTGAATTTACTAAATGCTTATCTCAGTATATTGGGATATTTGTGTTTAAATAAGTAGTCTTCTTGATACTAACTTGTAGTGATACCCATTTGTAGTGATAAAGTCTTTTAAATATTAATCTAATTACTTTCGTATTTGATAACCAAAATAATCCCCTTGATATTTTACTGACTTTCCTTTGTCAAATAGAACAAGAGTATGAATCTTACTAATCTTTTTGATATGCTTCTTATTCTTCTTTGATATTTCACAGGAATATCAATTGAGTATTGATACCAATTGATCTAATACCAATTTTGTTATCAATTGATCTTTTCTAATATCAATTGATATTTTATGATTGATACCCCTTGAACTTCTCTGCTACTTTTTCTCTTCTCCCCTTTTACAAAAATGAAAAAAATGATATTTTCTTGTTCCCTCCGAGGTTATACTCTCCCTATAATAGTTAGATAATTATTGTCCTCCAACCCCCTTACAAAGTCTGATGCAATTGATGTTTCTCTAAGACTCGACTTAATGTACATGGAGATGAACTGTATGAATGTCTACATTCTTGATGCACCTCATTTTCCATCGATGGCCACCACTTTGGGGTTCCCCCTAAGGCGATGCTCTCCTTTTTCCATTTTCTCCTTCTTGTATTATACAACTCCCCCTATCAATGATTTTTCTTTCTTTGGATAAAGGATTATGACATCATCAGGATTGTGTCATATCATTCTATAGGGACTTCTCTTTCTTGAGCTTGATCTATTTCATATTGAATTTCACATTCCTTATCAGGACCTTCACCCATCATTTTTCTTGTTATTAATTTCTTAATTTTCACATGCAAGATCATGTTTCTTGCTTTCTCCTTCAGATTTTGTTCTCTGTATCTTTCTATCAGATATTCTTCATTTTGGACCTTTTCTTTCTGATTGTGTTTTTTGATATTTGTCATCTCCTTTCTTCTTCCAAATTGTATTACGTTTTCTCCTTAACTTGAATGAATTATTTAAGGATTGACTTTTTGAACTCCTACATCTTTGGGATTTGTGCCCAAACCTATCATAGTTGTAACATCTCATTGTATGGAAAAATTTTGTTGCGTTCCCAACAAAATTGCATCTCCAACATCTAATTGAGTTTTTAGATTTTCCTGCATATCCTTTCTCTAGTTTCTTGCATTCCATTTCTTTATGGCCAAAGTTATGACAAGAAAAGAAATATCCATTGAAGGTGTTTCCATTCTTGAATTTATATTGAATTGAGATATTTGTCTTTTGATTTTATTCCTTTTTACTTCTATAACTTCCTTAACAAAGTTCATGACTTGTAATTGCACCTTTTCCTTTTGAGAACGATTATCCTTTCTAATGTTTGTAAATGGTGATCCATTTGTCATTGTCTTCCTTTTTATTGTATCCAAGGCCATTTTTATCATCAATCAATCTTTGACTGTTCCAAATATTATCTAGGATACCTGAGCTATTCCAGAAATTGCCAGTTTTACTTGTCTTTTCAATCATCTTTTTGAGATTGACTATTTTTTATTTCAATATGTGACATGTCTCTTCCTTTTTAGTTAACTGAATCTTCAGGGTTTCTTCCACTTTCTTAGCATGTTCAAGTCGAGTCTTTAGATTGATGACTATTTCTTCTGTCTCATCCAATATTTATTTTCATTTAATAGTTGTGTCATATGTATTCAACTCTTCCATATCTTTTGTTAGATCAAAAAATTTAGTTCTCAATATTTTGACTTCTTCCTTATTTTCTAGTTGAATCCTTTTGAGGTTGATGGCCTCCAATTCCAACATGTGGCATGATTCTTCCTTTTTAGTGAATTGGATCTGATGGGATTCCTCCCTTTTATTAGTTTCTTCAATTTGAGTCATTAGATATGAATTAGTACTGTCATTTATCCTTTTTAAGTTGATGATTTCCAATTCTAACGTGCGGTAAGAATTTTCTTTCCTAGTTAACTAAATCTTCAGGTATTCTTCACTTTCTTTGGTTTCCTCAAGTTGAGTCTTTAAAATGTTAACTATTTCTTCTGTTTCTTTTAGTACTTCTTTTCTTTTGTTATCATGTTTTTTCAATTTTTCGATTTCCCTTATCAGATGATCAACTTCAATCTTCAATCTTATGATCTCTTTTTCTTTGTCTTCTAGTTGAACTCTCTGTTCAAAATCTTCATGGCTAGATTGATATAACTGTTGAAGTAGAAACATATATTTTTGTTGAATTTTCTCCAACACTTCTAGAGTGCACATAGTTGTGTACTCAAGATTGTCAATATCCGTTGTATGAAATTTAATGTGTATACCATTTCCTGATTCCATACGAATCTCTTCTATTGCAACTGTAACATCATTCTTAATATTATGTAATTTTTTTTAAGTGATTACCGAGGTATGACTAAATTCATTCATGAGGTTGTCTTGTTCATTGCTAAATGAGGTTTGAATCAAATCATGCATTTCATTCTGATTAGAAATCTCTTTCTTTGTATTATGTTCTTCAATCTAATTGGAATTCTCTTTTTCTTTATCTTGTTCGTTATCTTGATAAGAATTCTCTTCTTCTGAGTTTCGTTCTTTATTTTGATAGGAATCCTCTTTATCTGAGTCTTGTTCCTTACTTTGATAGGATTTATCTTCTTCTTGTGCTTTATTCTGATAACAATTTCCTAATTGGAGCCATAATTCTTTATCATATTTGTAGTGCCTCATCTTTTTTTGACTTGGTCTGACAATCCATCCTGGATTGATTTTAAGGCTAATGAATTGTTTCTCCTTGCTTCTTTTGCAGATTTGGTTTTTTTATTTGAAGTAGTTAAGTGCCAAAGCTTACTTACTACCAAATCCCAAAATCCAGATCCTCTTGACTTCAAATATCTTTTCATATTTTCCCTCCATGATGAATAATTTGTTCCATCAAATAAGGGAGATTCATTTGTGGAGATAGCCAATTTCCACCCATTTCTTTAGAATCTACCTTTTAGTGTTTAAAATGTGTTGAAGGAACCCACTCTAACACCAATTGTTAAAATGTACACTTGAAACTGAGAGGGGAGGGGGGGGTGAATCAATGTCACAAAACTTTGGACAATTTTAAACTTTTCATAAATTAATTGAACAACATATATTTATTTCAATTTCTCAACCAATATATAAAAGAATAAATATTTTATTTATTTATTTAACTTGAATGAATACATAAGATCAATCTTCATCTTCAAATAATTATGAGAGACCCAACTCTCTGTTACAATACCCAACTTGTAGTTCTCAGATACAACTAAGAAATGAGGAATCCAACCCTCATAAAAAGTCCCAAGTTGTAAACAAGCACCAACCTGATAGAATGGACCTTCATTCAATTCATTATATATAAATATATATACTTCAACAAAAACAATTACATCTTTTTTCACCATAGTTCTTTGTTTATATAGTATTCCAATTGGTGTGAATTTGAAACATTGCGTCTTTTGATATTGAACCATTGTACCTTTTTATTTAAATGATAATATTAAACTTTAAATAATATCATTTTTCCTTTTTATTCTTTATTCATAATTCTCATGATTTAACTCTCTTTTAATCATGACTTTGTATCGGTTCATTTTTCCTCATGATTTGATCACATATATGGATCGACTCATTATATCGTTCACATGCTTCTGCTTCTTCCTTAGTTCGCCAACAAATCATATTTGATCTTTTACCGATTCTGTATATTGTTCTGGTGTTAATTCTCTGTCTAATTACTCTACCAACCTTGAGTTGTTTACAGAAATGAAATCTGTATGAGGCACTTCTTTCAACCCAGTGTTCAAATGATCGTGAGCTCAAAACCACGGGCCTATCCATTTAAGTGTTTGTTCCTAGCGCTTTCTTATTCCGCCCCTATTCTTATACGTGGGACTGTATTCAAGCATTTGAGGGATTATTACTTCTAGCCCCTTTAGCTTCTTTACCTTATCATGTAACTAGTGTTGTAACCAGGTTCTCCAGTACTTCATCGCTTCGGGAGTTTGGTATTATATACAATTTCAATTCTCCTGGACTAAATTCCACCGAAGTTTCTATACTCTATTAATCTCAAGTTGATGTGTGTCCCTAAAATTGAATGGTCCAGATCTTATTTCAAATCTTTGGTACTTCGGGACTCCGAGTTACTAGAACTATGAAGTAGTTCAATTCCTCTTAAGTGATAACCTACCGAATAAGTCATAAAGTAGTGATGAACACTTGTTGTTAGTTAACTCCTTCTATTATGCTATCCTTCCACTATGCGTGATAAACAATTGAGAATTCTCCCGAAGTAGATCAATAGTTAGCGTTACTTCATTATTTACTCTTACTCTATATTTCCATTGTACTTGATCAACGGTCGATAAATCTTCTAAATTAGATCAACGATTAGTGTTACTTCATGATTTATGCTTACTCTATACTTCTATTGTACTTGATCAATAATCGATAATGCTCCTGAATTATATCAACGATTAACATTAGTTCATGATTTACACTTACTCTATCTTTCCACTTGATGCAAAACCTCCCGTTCTAAAGCTCTTTTATGTAGTCTTCTGTTGTAACTGCATTGTAAACCCTGAAATAGGGGTTCTAAGGATTGTTCTTCTCTTTCATTTAGCTTATGGTCATTTTCCACATATGACCATTCCCCGTGACCATAGATTAACACAAAGCATTAAACCCTGTCCTTGTCAACTAGCCTAAAGGGCCTTTGTCCTCCCTTCATATGACCGAGAGATATGACCTTAACTCAACTCCTTGAGTGCTAATCGATGGTCTAATTCAATTTTCATGATTAAATCGATCATGAATATAGATGGCTTTGAAGGATTGCAGAGTCTCGACTAGAATGGTGTTTAAACCCTTTTGTGAATTCGACAATAGAAAATGCTCCTTGATAGTGGGATCGATGCCAACCGTTGATATATTTGTAGGTGAAGATCAATGGTTTGTCATGTGGATTATAGAATAAAATCTTGCGTGATCATTAACTCAACCCTTTGATCCTGCAATGGCGCCCCTTCATTGATATACTTTTGCTGAGATACGACGGTCAAAACTTAATCAGATGTTGATCCGACGATCCTCCTCTACAAATCCCAGATCTGACGGATTTCATTGCTTCAGGAATATGAAACTTTTGGGACTTCGATCTAATCCTCCTGAATTGGAAAAGTGTCGAATAGATCTATCACCATAAATATTTCATGTCTTGTTCCTATGTCCTCTGTTTATTCTAGAACTCCAAGGTTCGGGAGTTCTTGGATCATATCAGTTGTTTATTGCCAGAGTAGGTCAAGGATGGAGTTGACCTCACTTTGACAGTTGTTACTTCCAGATCAATGGTTGACTGTATTTCTTGATTTGACAGTCGATGAGAATTCATGACTCTGGGGCTTAGACTTTCGAATAATCTTGCATGTTTTAGATTGCTTTTCTCGAGAGTGGTCAGTGATCAAGTTGGCCATTTTCATCCTTGGTGCACTTTGAATAGATCAATGGTTGACAATATTTCCCTTCTTTTCCTCTGATTCAATAGTTGATGAAATTTCATGACTTCGAGACTTTGGGGCTTCAGAGGTCCAGGTAATTGTTGCTCTAATTTTCACCAGAGTTGGTTAATGTGGAAGTGGTCAACATGGAAGTTGTTACACTATCCTTCCACTTGGATTCATCCAAGGACTGTGATCATTTATAGATCAATGGTCCATATTCTTAGTAGTCAATCTGACGGTCTAAGTCACTCCAGAATCTTCAATCATATGGCCACAATTCTCTCCTTCTTCACGTAGGTTTCCTCTGTGATCCAGTGGTCATATTTACATCTAAATTTTAGATGAACAAATACAATTTATTGATCCTTTATAAATATTTTATTTACTCACATAACTTTGTCTCTTGTTTTATTTCAAATATTCCATCTCTCCTGAGCTTCGATTAACGTATCTTCTTTCTTATATGTTCATCGCTATTTATCCTAATCTTTTAATAACTATTTTTTCATTCTTTTATGCATTGATATTAAGTCGCTAACCCTCCTAAGCTCTTGATTCCTTGTGCTTTGTTACTCCTTCTGTACATGGATTCTCTCCATGCTACCTCTCTTGAGATTTAGAATCATAGGATCATTGTTGATCCTATCGTGATCAACAATGATCACGAATTGCTTCTACCATAAGGTGGTTGATGTACCTACCATGTCAACAGTCCCCAAATGGAAGCCTTAAAGAACTAAAGGATACTCTGTAAGCCTCCAAAAAGAGACTTCAAAATTCTTCAATGAATCTATATTTCATAAACTTCCCTATAACAATTATTATAAACAGTGAAGGATTCTGTTTTTCTAGTTCACAGTTCACTGGTTTTGTTTTCTACACAGCTATACCACGATTACACTTTTCTCTTTCTGTACTTATCCTTAGCCTTATCCTTGTAGAAAACTGTTATAGACGATTACACACAAGGTATTCAACCCATAATATTAAGTCCTAAGACTTAAACCATTCCACAAATATACATAGTCGGATTCCAAACAACTCAAAACTATACCTCATAACCATTACGGGTCCGATCTAAGGTCGGGTTCATCATTGCACTTTATAACCTCCGCAATGAATACGGGTCGTCTGATATACGATCGGATCCCAATATCAACTCAACACTATATTTTATTTGAATTACAAGTAATCTCCATCATGTTAACCTCCTTTCTACTTCTCACCCCACTATGGATATTCACCATAGATTTAAACCCTAGATACGATCGATAGTTACCATTTAAAGCTTTGTCAACCCTTCTTTTTTGAATTGATTGAAATTTAGATCCATTCGATCAACTATTATTATAAACCTTTGGCCAGATCCAATGGTACATATAGCCTCATTTAACTGCATTCCAGATTTACAATTAAAATTCGATGATCCTCAAATTCTTCCTTTGATCTGACTGTTTCAACAATGCTTATATACTATTAAATTTTCCATCATTCTCTTTATAAATCGATCAACAGACCCAACGACTGATCTCAATCATGATCACCCTAACTTAATGTAAATATTCAGATAATATTAATCAATATAAACCTGAATTATGAAAGTCCAGTTTCCACAAATATGTCACACACCAATACACATCATAACCTTAATGATATTGGTTTAACTCATAATGACCAGAAACCTCCTTCATGTTAAATTGAAACAAAGATTTTAGTACTATTTTATCTCAATATAAATGAACTGTACATATACATTTAAAACTTGATTAATTTATGCTAGCCTCTATTCCACCCTTAGGCCCAATTTACATTCATTAGCCTCAGACTAACCCTATGGCTCTCCTCCTACCTCTATATCCCTATTTTCAATTATAATTACAATATATATACAAATAAATAAGAATTAGATCATGAGATCAGATCCGATCTATCTCAAAAATTTCCTAAGGACTCTCTTAGATCCTATAATTACTCAAACAAACTCCTATTTGAATTCTTCCTTGATTTGCAGATTTGATTACATCAATGACTCACATATCTAATAACAAGTGTCTTTGACTAACACCTCACAAATTAGAACCTTCTATACTAACTTCGCAACATTTAATATTTGAAAATAATGAAACCTCTAGGGAAGATATCAACCCTAAGGTATAAATCAACAAGTTTGAATTTGGGAGCTTATGTTCCTGCATCAATGATCTTCCTCTGCCCCAAGGTAATATTCCTTTTCTATGATTATTGTACATGTTTGAATCATGTTTCCATCAATGACAACAGATAATCAATAATGCCAACAATTTCTTCTTCCAAATCTTTGATTTATTCATCCTTTTCCTTATTTTCATGGACCATGTATTTGAGGTTTTGTTCTATTGACTTCATGAAGGAAACATCGGTGGATGTAGTAGAGAGTGGATCTTTTCTAACATATTATGTCACTAGGGTTTTTGTAATCACAGAAAGGGGATCTTTGTCGGTGACTGGGAGATTCTTTGTTTTTTGTTGTACAATTCCACTGAAATCCTTGTCAAAACATATTTTCTTTAGATTGGCCACCTTTCTATACTTGGAGAGTGTGTAGAGTCCCAATATAAGTTCGTCGATTGGGAGGTTTCCATTGTTGAGAGGGGCTTCCGTTATTGATCATGTGATGTATTTATCATGGGGTGAAGTATCATTATTCAATGCTTCCTCATCTCGTTTCCTTTTCTCCTCCTCAGTTGCTTTTGTTGTTGCATCATCTGTTGTTTTCTTCTCTGATGTTGCTACTACTACCGCTTTGGATTTCGCTACTTATTTGGCTTCAGCTGCTTCCATGGATTCAACTGTTGCATCTTCCTCTTTTTTCCATTTATGTTCGGCCATGTCCTAATTTTTCTTCTGGACCTTTTCTTTTTTCCTTTGTCGCTTGGGCATTGCTGCCTCCTCAGCTTCTATTTGTTTTCCTTTTTCTTCCTCTTCAAATTATTTTCTCCTTTTATTCTTTTCTTCTTTATTTGATTTTTTTTTCCTTTCTTCTTCAACTGATACTGTTGATTTGTAGGTTAAAGTTGTGATTGTGAATGTTGCTTCCACTGCTACCATTTCTTCTTTGAAACATAAGGGTGTCAATTTTTCTACTTCAACTTGGGCCTGCTTGACATATTCAAAGGAATAGGAGCCGACTCATAATGGAAAAGGAGGCCAGATGGTCTTCTTGTGCATGTAAAGTGATGCAACGAATCTGTGAACCAAGGTATGATAAGAGATTTCTTAGAGAACCATCTTATCTAGGATGAAACTTGGAAGTAAATGTGGAGCCTTGATGGCTTCATATATTCTCATATAAGTCCCATATTCCAAAATATATTAGTCTCATATCCTTGAGACTATTTATTGTTCCTTGTCAGTCATGCATGGTGTAGGTTCATTGAAGATAAGTTGAAACAATGAGACCAGGAGGTGATCACAAATATTGTGATATTCCATTATGTACTTGTGCTCCCAGATCACCTTGCAATAAATGTGAAATGGGGGATTGGATGGTTTCGAGGACAAACACATATTTGGATATTCATGATCGATGCATATTGTGTCCAGAATGTAAGAGGACATGTGAAAGCTAGGAGATTTCATGGGGACAATTTATTTGACCATTTTGATAGCCTCCTCTAAATATTCTAATAGAATATCATCCTAGTTGAAATTCAATCCTACATCAGTGACATAGTAAATAAGGAGTGCCCAAGTCATTGGGAACTTTGAAGCATTTGATTCCCCATACAACCTGTATAACATCTCTACAATATATTGGTACGAAACTCTTAGCAAGTTAGTTGGGTACTCGTCAAAGGGCCTTGACTTGAATGATTTGTTGGGCTTATACCAGACCTTAAATAGATCCATTTCCTTGAGTGCGAACTCCTTTATCAAATTCTTATAAAACGATATTTCCCCTTTATCCAATGTAGATTTAAAAATTATACAATTAATTAATGCAAGCAAATTCTTAATAAACATATAAAAGATACAATGGCAGACACACACATTACACAAAGATTTTTACCCTGGAAACTCAAACTGGGAAAACCAATAACCTGTTTAGAGCCACACCTCCAATCTTCTATTCATCATATATTCATTGTTTACAATACAATACTGTTAGAAACAATTCTTGTCTTGGGCCCGAGAGCATCCAGGTCTGCAGGTTGCACGAAGAGCACCCAAGTGTAGCACGAAAAACCCCATTTCAGGCTAAAAATCAAGTGAGCGGGCGAAGTTATGTTGTCAACGGCCAAGATCCATCTATAACAGAAGATCGACGGTCAATAGAATTTCGGGGCTACCAAGTTGCCCGTGATTTATCACAAGAGATAGCGCCCATAGTTCAAGGCTAAATCTAGGCCGTCCAATCCTGTTGGGGCAGGTGGAAGCCAGTCAGAATTTCAGGGATTGGCAATTCAGGGATCGACATTTTGGAAGACAAGGGATCTCCCATCTGCTACAGTAGAAATCATCGAAATGTGAAATGCCGATAAGCATCTTTCGAAGCCGAGCCCACGGTCATAGCGCCAAGCCATGTCAAGCGAAGCCTGGTAATAGAGGTATCCCCCCTTATTAATCCCGGCAGGATCGGGATCGTTCATCTAAAGGAAATGTGGCGTACATCTGTTCTTTCATGGTTTGTGAAATCGAGATTTCGAGGAAGAGGTGCATCATGAAATCTCGGTGCAAGAAATCCTGAAAGGATCGAGACCGTTCATTTGAAGGACACGTTGCGCAATAGTTGAGCCACGAGTGGGGTCCTTCGGGATTTTCATGATGAAAGCACCGAAGCCATC
>JASDQU010882789.1:0-15626 GCA_032191745.1 Picea mariana
CTTGCCATCAAACTTCCTCATATCGATCTTAGGAACGTGGTTGGTCTTCAACCCAAAGTTGGAGTTTCTCCATTATTGATTCATATTCCTTGTGTCCTCATCATGAATTTCATGTGACACATTTTCACTTTTAGGTGTCCTCTCTATTAGGAAAACTTTCATTCCTTCCATGATCTCCCTTTTTAAACCATGCATCTTAGTATCCATTATTGCCTCCAATTTAGCTTCAGTTGAATCCCTCATCCCTTGTAGTTCATGTTTTGTCACTGTCTTCTTTTGTAATTCATTTATGTCCATACACATTTCTTCACCTTCATCAAGAGTCCAAGTAGGACTTTCTGGAGGCTTATTTGGTGTAGAAGTTCCCTTTTTGGGTGGCATGTTGACCAAGTATCACTTTTGAACCTTGATTTTGAGGTGGCTCTACTAGACAATCTTTCTTCTGCTGTATCTCCAAATTTTCGTCCCTTCTAGGTATTAAACTTTATTTTTTGTAGCTCTATGATATTTATTCTCTGCAATGCCACAGGTCTGATCAAAATTGGATGTGCCAAGTGGAATTTACGGTAACTTCCCCACAAGTTGCTGATTTATGGCCTTTCTAGGAGATGTTACTTGTATAGCATGCCCCGCACAAAATTATTGATATTAAATTCTGAAACTCATACTTGAAATACTAGAGACTGTCCACTATCCAATGCAACCAATCTTACTCAATTTGGAAACTCTAGGAAGAAGTTATGATTGTTTTACCTGGAATACCTTCTTGAGACTAGTCAATAGGACTAGTTAGATACCCTATCTTCCACAGGGTGTATCTACAAATGTAAGATGACCTAGAAGATGAAATTTTTACCATAGATGCCTTACTAATTTTTTGAATAGCCTCAGGAGTTCAGGGTCTGAAACGTTATAGAAATTTTTTTATAGCGAAAACTCCGCAATGACTCAGTTCAGGATGATTCCAGAACCCTCTCTTGGACAGGTTGTATCTCTGAAAGTATAAGGCCTCAAGAGCTGAATTTTAGCCCAATGTACCTTGATCCATCTAGTAAATGTCCTCCAAGCCGTTCCTTCTAAAACATTGTATAAAAAAAGGTATAGCAAAAATTCCAAGGTGTCTCATATGTATCAATGAAACCCCAAGACCTTGAGCTCTGATACCATATGTTAAGAACCAAATATCAATATAGCATAGAAAAACCTCAAAATAACTACTCAACGCCTTGAAAAAGAGAGCAATTCAGATAATAATCCTCTTCGAGGGGGCAAGCCCCTTATACCCACATAAATGTACAATTACAAGATGATTCCAAATGAAAATGTCTCTTTGGTATATATAGGAGGCTAGGAGGTATAATTACAACTAATGGACTAAAGAGAACATAAATAAAATAACATTACTAATGTAATATTCCCCAATTAAGGGGTAATGAGCCATTATTTAGGGCTTAGCACTACATTGCGTCGAGTGTGTAGGGGGATAAGAGGGGGGGCTCTTGCTAGATCTCAGATGATGGTTTGTTGCGTCTATTTTTTGGTGCACGGTTTTCGTCGATGGTTTTCTATTTCCCTTTAAGGAATTAGGGTTGTTGAATAATCTAGGTTATTGGATTAGGGTTTTGGATGCTATGAGATCGTATATGTATATTGTATTTTAAAAAATGTATTGTGTGGAATGAATATAGAAGATGTTGTTTTTACCGGTATGGGTTTCCTAGGAAAAAATATCTGTGTAAGGTGTGTACTTTCCATTGTATTCTTTATTTTCTTTTATTGAAAATATGTTTGCAGTAAATAATTGTACTAGGTTAAAATCTACATTTGGTATCAAATTAATTATTGGCTTTAGGGGGATGCCTTTGTGGTGAAGGGTTTGGATTGGGACTATGATAAGCCTTGCTGCTTTGGAGATCTGCGATATTGATTCTTCAAGTGAAAAGAAATGGTGAGCAATTCGAAAATAAAGATCAAGAAATTTAATGGACAAAGTTCTGAGATATGGTAGCTCAAGATGGAAGATCTGTTGGTAGATAGAGATCAATGGATCACGGTGGATCTAGGTACTGCACCTACATGAACATTAGCAGATGATTGGAAAAATTTGGATTGAAAGGCGAAGAGAACAATCCTATTGTGTCTCTCATATTTAGTATTATTGAATGTGTCGGGGGAAGCTACAACCAAGGAGTTATGGAATAAGTTGGGGAACTTGTATAAGTTTAAGTCCCCGGTAAATAAATTGTTCCTAAATAAGAAGTTTTATAACCTAAGGATGATATATGGAGACTCTATGACAAAGCATCTAAACACCTTCAATATTGTGGTAAGTCAGTTATTATCTGTTGATATTAAAATTTCAGAGGACCATAAGTGTATTAATTTACTATTCTCTTTACCAGACTCATGGGGTAGTCTAGTTGTGGCCATATGTAGTAATACAACTACCCTAAGTTTCGATGATGTGGTCTCATCCTTGTTGTCAGAGGAGATGAGATGGAAGAACATGGAAAGACATAACACACATGCATTATTTGCAAAAGTACGCTCCCGAGAAAGAAATATTTCTGAGTACTCAAGTGGGAGGTCTAAATCTAAGGGTAGATCTAAATCTCCTAGAAAGTTTGTAAAGGTATGTTGGAGATGTGGAAACGAAGGGAACTTCAATAAGCAATGTAGATCCAAGAACGTTGAGAGAGTGAAGGGATATGAAGGTGCTCCCTCTAAAAAATAAAATACCTCCAAGGAAGGAGGGGATGTGTGCTTGGCTTCTTCATGCACACATATAGATCATGAGGCATGGATGGTTGAATCAAGTGCATCGTTTCATATGACTACCCACATGGAGTGGTTTTGTGAATATGAAAGATATGATGGAGGTAATGTTTTACTAGGTGATGATTCCATAGCCAGAATCATAGGATGAGGAAGAGAAAAGTTGAGGCTCATATATGGAAGGATTAGAACACTATTTGGTGTTTTACACATCCTAGGATTGACCATAAATTTGATTTCTATAAGAAAAATGGATGATGCAGGGGTAAAAACATTATTTGAAAAAACAACGGTAGGATGGTTCGAGGAGTGATAGTTTTGTTGAAGGGAGTTTGGATTGGAAGTTTGTATAATCTGCAAGGAAGCACTATTAGTTATGGGTGTAATAGTTCCATTGGTCCTAATATTGTATTTAAAGAAGAAAAAACTCATACAGTCTCTGGAGAAAAGGTTATGATGTGGCATCAAAGACTGGGGCATATCAGAGAGAAGAGCCTTCGACTACTACATGGTAAATTTATGGTTGATGGTATGTCTATCTTCTCTATGGATTTTTATTTATGTGAATATTATGTATATGGGAAGCAAAATCATGTAAGATTCCCCTCTGGTGCAACGAGGGTAGAATGAATTTTATAGCTAGTGCATATTGATGTGTTTGGACATGTGTCGGTTACATCATTGGGAAAATATGTGCACTATGTCTCATTTATAGATGGCTTCTCGATGAATACTTGGATATATTTCCTCAGGAATAAATATAAATTCTTTGACAAGTTTAAAGAGTTTAAAGCTCTGGTTGAGAATCAAATAGAGAAAATAATTCAAGTGTTGAGGATGGATAATGGTGGAGAGTTCTGTGGGAATGAATTTGAAGAATAATGTAAGAAATAAATTATAGAAAGGAATAAGAATACTCCTTATACACCTCAACATAATGGAGTTGCATAAAGAATGAACACGACGTTGATGGAAAAAGCAAGGTGCATGCTCAATAGTACCAGGTTAGGGAAATAATTATGGGCAGAGGCAACGAATACTACATGTTACCTTTTCAATCAATCACCCTCATCAACAATGGATGACAAGACTCCACACGAGGTATGGAATGGTAAGAAACCCTCTCTCACACATCTCAAGGAATTTGGCTATGAGGCCTATGTTCATGTTCCAAAGGAAAATAAGAGTAAGCTAGATAAGAAGGTTGAAAAGTGTATCTTTATTGGGTATAAATATGGTCTCAAAGGTTATAATATTTGGAACCCAAAAACTAATAAGATTGTGTATATCCAAGATGTGGTATTTAGAGAAATGAAATATGTTGTCAAACAGTAAGTCCTACCAAGTAAGGAAGAAAAAAAAAATAGAGTTTGAGTCAAAGGATGATTAATCAGACTCCACAGAAGAATAAGAATCATAAGAACATGATCCTCATACTCTAGTATTAAGGAGACCGGTTCGAGAAAAAATGATACCAGAAAGGTATACTCCACCTGATTTCTCTTCAAATTTTGCTTTTTCTATTACTGATGATGTTCCTAGAAATTTTAGGGAGGAAGTGGATTGAGAGGATGGAAAAATCTAGAAAAAGGCCATGGTCGAAGAAATGGTAGCCCTGGATATGAATGAGGCTTGGGATATCGTGGTGTTTTTGAATGGAATAAATCCCACTGGAAGAAAACATGTAAGTGATCTAGATTATTATACTATTGGTCGTTTGATTATGATTATGAGGCATTATGGATACAATGATATGTTATTTTGTGTTTTTACATAGACAGGTGCTATTGACTGGGTTGTCCTGAGTGTACAAGACTTTGGACCTCGAGGATGCAGAGACATCGATGAAACCCCTTGGACTCCAAATTGAGTCAGGGAGTGGAATATTGGGGTTTGATTGTTGTTGATATGACATATGTACATTTGATTAGATGTTATGATGATTCATTATTATTACTGACATGATTTGTTGATGATGCAGGCTGACGATAGCTTGCCGACCAGACTCACATGTGGAGTAGAGGGGTCATGCATGACAACCAAATAATTTGAGGGAGAGGTGTGGACAAAAGCCCTGCCACAACCTACTAGCACTCCCGCCGTGGCTCAAACTGTAGGTTAACGATTACCTAGTTCGATAATACCCACGATGCCGTGAGGGAAAACTGCGAAAATAGCTCACGAAGATTCTAAGGGGCACACAATAAGGCAAGGGCCTTATTACTTAGAGGCCCTTAGTCTCCCACAATATCACCCGGTGGAGTTTTGACTCCAGAGTTTTTTTATTTCTACCAAGTCCCTCAAGAGGCGAGTGGCACCCTTGGAGCACGTAGTGCGTCCTGAAGGGCACGTCGCACAAGGAAAATGAAAAGAGGCGAGTGGCACCCTTGGAGCACATAGTGCGTTCTGAAGGGAACATCACGCAAGGAAAATGGAAAGAGGCAAGTGGCACCCTTGGAGCACCTAGTGTGTCCTAAAGGGCACGCCACATTTTTAACTGGTAAGTGAATAAACCTAGACGGCCTTAGAACGAATGATGTGACAAGTAAGACTTAAAAACTTTTTTTCCCTAATAAAAATGTCGCCCAACCTAGGGAAATTAAAATCTAGGTCTAAGTGACACTTTTGGTCAAAAATAATAATCATAATTAAACATGTGACGATAAGGGGGTAAGAAATTCAATTAATTTATTGAAATCAAATTATATTGGGGGATTAAAATTTTAAAAAGGAATTGATTGTTTTTTTTTCTACATATGCTAATTAAAATTTATTAATTAAAAAGAAAAAGGGGTAAAAGGTGATTTTTCTACATTTGCTAATTTGAGTTTTAGTTAAAAAGGTAAAAGAGAGAAACTTAAATAAATGGGAAACTAACGGGAAAAGGGGAAACATAAAGAAAAAGGGAAACATAAGGAAAAAGATGAATGTTTGACATAGTAAGGAATCTTGCCTTTAAGAAATTTCTAATTATGAACTCAACTAGGAATTTAGTAAAGGCATAAGTCATTTAAAATGTGTAAGAGAATATTGAGACACCAAGGAGAATTTTTATGAATGCTTTTTGGTGGGTGAGGGAAATAGGGATAATTGAATAATTAATGAATTTAATTTCTGGTGCAACTAGGGGGATGGGTGACATGTGTACGGGAGAGGTTTTTTTAATTAAATTAATGAAAAAGAAATCAAATGAGAATTTGGGAAAGAAATCATTTAAAAACTCTATAAAAAGGATGGAGGAGGAGGAGTATGGGGCTGATCTTTTATGCGTAACATTATGTTGTTGAATTTTGTCTTGACTAAACTTATCTTGTGAGAGTTGGGATACCCAGCTCGGGTAACGAGTGGTAGCTCGACCTTGCGAGGCAAGCTGGGTGCTAGTTGTTATGTGGTTTAATGTGCATGGCCCCTTTGTGGCTCAGGGGGCTCAAGGGGAAGAAAAGTACCCCTAGTGTTGGATGGGAGGTATCGATAAGGTCACATCGGTTGACAAACATGAGATGGAAAGAGCGCGCACAGGACAACGACTCGGAGTTGTTGCCTTGGGCTATGGTACACATGCATTTAATTTGAATGGTATATTAATATTTTTCTTGCGCTTTCATCAGTGTACTTCTATCGTGTAAATAAATGTGTTTTACTCAACGTTTTTAATCGAGAACTTAAAGTCATCATAGCTTTACGCTCACTGCATTGAATTGATTTCGTTGACAACCCAATCCCCGATTTCTATGACTGTTCTATTTTTTTTTATTGATTATTATAAGATATTGTGCCTTATCTTCCACCCTTATCCCTAGGTCATCAGTCCATGCCTAAGTAGTCGGTCAGGAGCCGAATCGATGGTCGTCACTTCGGTGTTTAAATACCTATAGATTCTAATGCCCTGCTTTTCTTGCATGGATGATGAGGAAAGGATAATTTTTGCCCAACCATCTACCTTACTTATCTCTACATTGATTGATTCATGGCTAAACGATTGGTCTTGCATTTTCTTGTGATTGATTTCTTCTACGTTTTGGATGATAAAACTCTGTGTTTTGATTGATGAATCCCAATGCCTTATCGGTAAATCTCAGTGTTTGATATGTTAATGTTTGGGCTTATTTATGTTGTGTCTGCGATTGAATATTTGTTGACAGAGAATTGAATGTTTATTGAGGGCTGCGTTTTTCATAAGAGAATGGCTGCATTTTTATTTTGAATGACAACGAACTCACCCAACAATTCTTGGCTGCGTTTTTCATAAGAGAATGGCTGCGTTTTTATTTTGATTGACAGTGAATTCACCCAACAATTCTTGGTTGCATTTTTCATTAGAGAATGGCTGCATTTTTATTTTAAATGACAACGAACTCACCCAACAATTCTTGGCTGCATTTTTCATAAGAGAATGGTTGTGTTTTTATTTTGATTGACAACGAATTCACCCAACAATTATTGGCTACGCTTTTCAGAAGATATTGGCTGTGTTTTTATTTTGAATGACAACGAACTCACCCAACAATTCTTGGTTGTGTTTTTCATAAGAAAATGGCTGCGTTTTTATTTTGATTGACAACGAATCCACCCAGAAATGTTTGGCTGCATTTTCATAAGATAATGGTTGTGTTTTTATTTTTAATGACAACGAACTCACCCAACAATTTTTGGCTGTGTTTTTCAAGAGAGAATGGTTGTGTTTTTATTTAGAATGACACCGAATTCACCTAGAAATTTTGGCTGCGTTTTTATTTTGATTGACAATGAATCCACCCATAAATGTTTGGCTGCGTTTTCATAAGAGAATGGCTGTGTTTTTATTTTGAATGACAATGAACTCACCCAACAATTTTTGGTTGCATTTTTCAAAAGAGAATGGTTGTGTTTTTATTTAGAATGACAACGAATTCACCCAGAAATTTTGGTTGCATTTTTCATAAGAGAATGCCTACGTTCGTTTTTATATGTCTTCTATTTTTGTTGGGTATAATGGATAGCGTTGGTAAGTCTACGTTTTACCATTTACAACGTTTTAGTACTGCGTTTTATTAATGGATGGCTATTTGGTTGCTAACAACGATTGTATTAACCTTAAGACCAATATCATGGATAGCAACATATATTTTATTTGTCTGACAGAGTTCTTATTATTTTATATTTAAACATTATTGAATTAGTTGAGAGATTCCTATTATTGCATAAGTCCCTTGAATAACTAATATATATAATTTTACATACAAATATTGTACACTCAATTATCAATTATTGTATTTTAGTAGAATTGAAATTTCACAAGTAATTAATTAAGAATGCCAGGTAATTATATAATTATTGTTAATACCTTTTTAAATGGTGAATAGTACAGGTTAATTCCTTAAAAGTTAGCTGGTATAATATGTTCACTCCCATAATAATTATTGTGGAAAAATGAATATTTATATATCAAATTTGAATTTTATTAATTTCAATATTAATGTTCATATATATATAAAATGTTAATCACAATGTGGAATGCTTGTGCATTTAAAAGCAATTCCAAATAATGTGTTCAAATTATAGAAGTAATGTAATTTGACATTGTAATTGTGTTGGAAAAATTTATAATAGTTCCATTATATTATTGGGGTGAAAGAATTTCTTTGTATGACTGCGTTTTGAATGACGTTGTGTATGACTGTGAAAGTCCTTTATTCTTTTCATATATCATTAAGATTTCTTTGAAAGATTAAAATATTGCTAGTGCGCCGCTTGAGAAGATATTTAGGTGCCACGTCACTGGTTGAAAGCAGGTTACGTCAACTGGCTGGGAAGCATGCCATTTTGGTAAATGCATATTTTATTATAAACATTTTACTACATTTCCTAATGTATGGAATTCTAGTTACCAATAATGGAATATCATGCTAGTGCACTTGATTTTGGAGATCAATTCCACAAGCATCAAATGCTTGCAACTATTGGAATTAGTGAGTAGAAAGATACTATTAATCCATCCACTTTATGGTTGTTGGCGAAGTCATTAATAGCTTGCACAATTCAATTTGAACGATGTCATTTTGCGTCCTTGGTCTAGATAGGTTATGTTGTGCCAGGGTTATTGTCACACCTATCGCCTGGTTACAACATGATTATTGATGAGGGGATCATTGTGCACCCTCATGGATAGAGGCAAATTATAACTTGGTCAGATTCTATGCTTCCTGATGTGGGTGTGCATTCGTTGTAGTTGATGTTGGTGTTGGGTTGTAACGCCTTAATGCATATGGGTTTCACGCCTTGAGGTTTCCAATTACTGGTCGTCAAGGCCATTGTTTTGGGATGGTGGATGTTGTCCCTTAGCTTGTAGGCATTTTCCTGTTGTGTCGGGCAAGTATTCATTTCTATCTATCTTTGATTTTTGCATGTTTTTCCCAGTTGCTCGATGTGCTAATGTGTTGAGTCGTTGTTGTTTTTTGCCTGATATGCATGCATTTTCATGTTGTCGTCGTTTCTTTCCTGCCTAAAAACAAAAAAACAAATTTCACTTTTTCTTCTCTTGTAGTCGTAACGATTGGGGTTGTTACATATGGTATCAGAGCGGGTTCAACCCTGC
This sequence comes from Picea mariana, assembly GCA_032191745.1. Lineage (NCBI taxonomy): Eukaryota > Viridiplantae > Streptophyta > Pinopsida > Pinales > Pinaceae > Picea > Picea mariana. The sequence goes on from JASDQU010882789.1 coordinate 9,350, forward strand.
GTCTGTGGATCACCATGCTTTCCATTGCAGTAAACCCTTGAGTTTTAACCTAGCGCTAACTTAAAACTTTAACATGTCCATGCAGTGATCTTGATTAGAGGACGCCATAAAGGTTCACAACGTGGTGCCATGAAAGGAGCAATGATACCTCCAGAGGCGCCTACACCCCTGGAGTCTAAACTCCAAGAGGAAGAACAAGTCCTTGGGCTGGATTTGATTGTTGTAAAGGATGTTGATGGTTTGACAAGGTCCTTCCAGGGATGGTCAGAGGCCTTGATTCACCATCTGTACTGAGATAAGGCTAGGGTGCCTGTACCCTTGAGGGTCCATAGTGTGCCTAACCAGTACCACTATATTTAACTGCGAACTCGAGAAGGTCAAATTTCTCGAGTTCAATGGTGCCCCAGACGACACAACTGCCGAGGCATGGTTGGAGAATATGGCGATGTGCTTCGCAATTCATGACTATACCTACAACATGAAGATCTGTATGGTGATATTTCAACTGAGGGGGAGTGCTCTTCTATGGTGGAAGATGCTCCTACCACAATTGAACATGGCCGTCGAGGACGTGTCATGGGAACTTCTCGAGTAACCTTTACAGTAGACGTATATTTACGAGGAATTCAATGAGATTCATCTCAATGAGTTCAATGTATTACGACAGGTTGACCGTACGGTGCCTGAGTATGAGGCCCATTTTTGGAGTTGCTTGGGTATGCTCCACACTAATTTACCGAGAAAATTAAGGTCAACAAGTTCGTGTTTTGCCTTAATGTTAGGATTCAACTTCTACTTTGGGTACCAGGAGTACTGGACCAAAGAAAGGGTGTTGGACATGTGGGGAGCCACACTACCAGTGTGACTGCCTAGTGGAGAGGACTGGAGCATATGGATTATCTAGACCCACTACTGTGGGAGATTTGGGCAAGGCCCATCAGAGTCATGCGACGGTGAATAACCTCCAGGTAGAGCACCAGTCGAATGTAATCGAGACATCAGGTACCGTCACTGACCATACCCTTAGTATTTTGATAGATCTCGGTGCTATCGAGAGTTTCATTTCTGGTGCAATGCTAAAAAGGATTAAGGTAAAGGAATTCTAACAGGATGATTTTAGCTTTGTAGAGATGGCTTCGGGAGCTAAATAGAAGGTTGGAGGGAAGGTTATGGGCTGTACCCTTAACCTGAGAGATTTTGTCACCAGGGCCAACCTGTACATCATGATCTTAGGATCTTATGATGTCATTATCGGTCTGGACTGGTTGGAATCACATGAGGAGATACTCAACTGTAAGATGAAACATTTGAGCTTGGTCGATGATGAGGAAAAAAGGAATGTGAGTGTAGGTTGGAACCAGGGAGTTTCCCTGAGGTTCATCTTTTCCTTACAACTATGAAAGAGCATGCATAAGGGACGCAAGATTTATGTGATCCTTGTGTTAAATGAAAAGAGAGTAGCGAAAGGTCTAGAACACCCTCTGGTGGTGAGTGAGTTCGCATACGTCTTCCCAAAGTATTTACCTAGGATGCCACCAGAGAGGGAATTGGAATTTACCATACACCTAAAATCAGGGACTGAAGCAATAGCAAGAATGCCTTGTCGAATGTCAACCCCAAAGTTACAGGAGTTGAGAATGCAACTTAAAGAGTTGCTGGATCTAAGAATTATATGTACAAGTGTGTCAGCGTGGGGTGCTCATGTTATTTTCATATGAAATGATGCAGGAGCATCGCTCCCAAGCCAGCCATGCGCCAACCAACCAGTCCACTCAGCGCATTCAAGGAAAATAGGCACCAACCCTCTCACATTTTGAATTTGAATTAAGGGCATTTAATATTTGTAAGGCTGTTAGAGCCAAAAGGCCATGCCTATATGCAGGATTTATATGTAGAAAGGATGGGATCTAGATCTAATCTAGACTATACAACCATTTAATTGAAAATTCAATGTAATTGAATAGAGTAGGTGAGGATGGAGGGAAGAGCTCGAAGAGCCCCCTCATGTAAAAGATCTTGGATCTTATTTTAAATTAGTATTGTGTAGCAAGAGTTAGAAGATAGAGAGGAGAGAAGGAGCCGATACTCTGCCAAAAATTCTGAGCTCGAACACATTGTAAACAGAGGCATTTTACATTAATACAAACAACATTTTTTCCTGCATGCCATTCTGTGTTGTGTGAATGCTTTCATGTGTTCATTATATGTTGTAGATGTATGTTGTAGGTGTGCGTTTGCAGGGACAGACATAATTCATTGTCTGCTGAGTTCTTTGATTTCAAGTTGGGTTCTTTGAGGCTTCATGCTAAGAGGGTGTGACAGAACGTTGCGGGTTCTGAAAGCCAGTGCATAGATGCACTCCTGAATTTTGTGAAATTTGGGCAAGGACGTGCCAGGAGGGTGCACCAGCCAAAGTCATTGACTCAAGGAGGAAACCTCAAGGTTGTTGAATACCTTGGAGGTAGGACTATGCAGAGGAAAGCATAGAAGAAGACAGAATCTTTGAGGAGTTCTATAGAGCTATTCCAAGAGGGTATTGAGCAGATGCACGGGTTTCATTAAGGAGAATAACTCTATATTGAGTTTGGAGAAGATAGAAATTCTGAGGAATTCTGGGAAATCTCTGCCACGAGAGCATTGAGAAAGTGCACGGAGCACATAGGAGAACTCTGCTTAGAGTTCGTTGAAGGGAACATAATCACTAAGGGTTCTAGAAGCTCTGCCAGGAGGGCATTGAGCAGGTGCCAGAGTGCACAACAGAACTCTTGTTCGAGTTCAGAAAGGAGATAGAATCCCTAAGGATTCTATAGAGTTCTTCCAGAAGGGCATTGAGCAGGTGCCAAAGAGAACAGGGAAGAACTCTTTTGAGTTCTGGAATATGAGAAGTGTCAAGGAATACCTTCATAGGGTTAATGAACACCCTGCAGGCTTAGCAAGGAGTTGCTTGAGAAAGAGATTTCCAAGAGGGCATTAGATTCTCCATCTGAGGGAGAAGAAAGGGTTAAGTTCCTTAAAGGTCTGGGCAACAGAGAATCTCAAGATAGATAGCACCTTCATGCATGCAGAGGCCCTATAGGAATCATAGAGGTCGAGGAAACCTTTCAAGGTTTCAGAGGAAGAAAGCTCAGGAGGAAAAGAGCCTTAGCACACAGAACCATAGTTGCAAGGGTCACAGAGGACGAGAAAACTCTTTGGAAGGTTTAGTGTTGAGCAAGCTCTGGAGAGATAGTGTTTTCAGAATGCAAGCGAGGTCCAAAACCATCAGGACTCGCAGAGGAATCAAAGGGAGAGACCTTTAGAACTGGGAAAATATTCCAGGACAGGGAAGAAAGCGTAAGCTCAAGGAGGAGCTACAACTATCGTCAGATCTTGCATGCATAGCCGATAGCCATCGGATCTAGGAGGAGTTGCACGAGGTTTAATCCTCATATGAAAAGGAGAGGAGCTGTCATATTTCGGCACTTCGGGGTTCAACATTTCAGGAATCTTGATGACAAGAGACTGGGACACTTCACAGTGAAAACCCCGAAGTTGTGAAATGCGACTTGCCTTTGGAGTATAAACTTCGGCATTTCAGCATATCAGGGTTTCGGATACTGGGAGGTCGAAAGGGAAACATTTGTTGCAGAGGATTTGTGAAATATCGAATCCTAAAGTCCCGAAAAGGTGCATACAGGTGAGGTTTTCAGGGGAATCCCCGAAAGGAGAATTTTGGTATTTCGGCTACCAGGAGATCGAGAAGGTAGAGGCTCTTGACATCAGGACTCAGGGAGTCTCGAAACCCAAAATTATTCTTAGGGAAAGGATCATGGTCATGTTGAAGGACGTGGGGAAGTTTTTAAAGGACTTGTGGATTCAGGTTCGTTGAAGGTTCCAGCAGGGAACTAAAGGAGCCGCTTCGGCTCAAGGAGAAGTTTGGAACGATCCTTAGACCTGGAGGTCATGTAGAACCTGCTAAGGCAGGGGGTGCTACGAACTTTTTTGTATCAGAGCATGACTTTGTTTGTATATTTCAGGCAGAGGGAGTAGGAAGAGAACACTCTGATACTCATCATTTTGGTATCAGAGGTAGCTTGCAGAGACAAGTAGATGGAAATAGAGTATTGGAACTCTGTGGTGATTGTTTGCAGGTAGGCAGCAGTCAAGAAGACAGTCAGGAGGACTATAGAGGGGAGGCTAGAAGCTCTCAGTTGTAGAGTGACAACATCAAGTTTGCTAGGAGGGTAGACAGAAGGCGAAGATGGCTACTAAAGGCCATGCACGCGATGGGAAGAAGATCCATCAGCAGCAGAGCAATGATGTGATGGACAAAGAGATCGTCGAGATCAGAGCGAGGATGGATGAGCTAGAATTGCAGATGAAACGGGATGCAAGATTAAGATGTGTATATGAATGGCCCATGAAGGTGAAGGCTAAATGGCTGATTTAGGAATTGTTGGCCAGAAGGTAGCGAAGGCTGTTGAAGATATGGTTGAGGCATGCTGAGGACCTCAATGAACCAGAGGAGGAAATGGTTCAGGTATGTGAACCAGAGGCTGGGAGAAATATCAGTGATATTGAGGATGACATGAGATCAACTGAAGATATCAAAGACTGCCAAGATGGCAGAACAAAAATTTCCAATTGCCAGGTGGGTAGTGAGATGAGATCGCTGCGGGATCTTATAGAATGTTAGGAGGACAGTAGGGGACAGCAGGGGAATTTCACATTGCCAGGTGGGCAATGATATGAGATCATTGTGAGATATCATAGACTACCAAGAGGGTAGGAACGAAATTTTAGGTTGCCAAGAGGGAAATAAGATGGGATTCGAGGATCTCATAGACTGCCAAGAGGGCAGTAGAAAATTCCCAATTTGCCAGGTGGGTATGGAAAAGGAGATGAGACTATCTGAAAGTCTCAAAAGCTCAGAAGTGAGTTCATATCAACAAGGAGTGTTGATAGAGATGGGATCGATTGATCTCATAAACTGCCAGAAGGGCAGAGAAGAAATCCCATATTGCCAGGGGGGCAAGGGAAAGAAGATGAGGCCATGTGAGAGTCTCATGAACTCAAAGGTGAGTTCATATTAGCAAGAGGATCTGACATGAGAAGATTAGAAGGGCATTCTGATCATTGGTGGAATTGAAATATTTCTTCCATTGAGCCCAGTTGAGGGAAGAGCATGTGTTGCAGAAGGAGCAATAGCAGAAGGACAACTGTACATGACTGTCAGAGAGTTGGACCAGACACTGATGTTTTCCCAAGAAGAAGTAGAAGAATAAGATGAGCATTCCAAGGAAAGGCTCAATAGTTTCATCCAGGAAGCTGAAATAAGGAAAACAACTGCAGCACTGAAGTTGACAGCAATAGAGGAGTAGGTAGATGAGGTGCTCACTCCATGGAAGATGGAGTTGGAGATGCTAGAGGATTGGTTGAACAATCCAGAGCCCGAAGATGATTTTCGAGAGCAGACAGTCATGCAAATTGAAAAGGAGGAGCATTCTGAGGAATCGCTCAGAGATTTCAGCCAAGGAGATGAACAACTAATGATGATCACTGTCGTACCAAGGTATGCAGCGGAAGATGAAGGGAAATTATGGGCTGAGGAGCAGCTGGAGGAAGAAGGAAAAATGCCTGCAAGAGAAATGGCAACAACAACATTACCACAGAAGGAAGTTGGACATCAGTTCAGTGATAGGATTGCAGAACTGAAATCTGCAACAGGGTGGCAAGTTGATGGCACAACAGAGGAATAAGACAGCATGGGAGATCATGGTGATCTACCCACTGATGAGAAAACAAAATTGCAGCAGAGGAGACTGCAAGAACAGAGACATCCATGGGAGAAACTAGACAAGGAGATTGAGCAAATCAAGAGGATGATGTTGAAGTCAACATAGGAAACTGTCACTAAGGAGAAGCTGAGCAGAAGGGAACCTGCAAGAGAAGCAGGGAAGCAGAAGTAGCAATAGCAACAATAAAGCAGAGAAGCAGATGAACAACTCCAAGGAGTTGTTTGGGATCCAGGGGGATTTCAAAAACCAGGGTGTAGAGCTCATGATCGGGAGCTCATGAATTTTTTGCAACAGAGGAGTATAATGCAGGAGCATCACTCCCAAGCCAGCCATGTGCCAACCAGCTAGCCCACTCAGTGCATTCAAGGAAGAGAGGTGCCAACCCTCTCACATTTTGAATTTGAATTAAGGGCATTTAATATTTGTAAGGCTGTTAGAGCCAAAAGGCCGTGCCTATATGCAGGATTTAGATGTAGATAGCCTTTAATGGTTGTAACGCT
>JASDQU010882789.1:19509-32250 GCA_032191745.1 Picea mariana
AAGGAGACACGACTCGATTTTTGTGGTAGTCGACACTCTAACGAAGAGTGCTCACTTTATTCCTGTGCATACACTATATCAGGCACCTGACATATCTAGATTTTTCATCAGTGATATTGTGAGGTTGCATGGCATGCCTATAAGTATTATATCCGATCGAGGATCGATGTTTGCTGGACAATTTGGACTAGTTTCCAAGAGGCCTTGGGGACCAAAATTAACTTTAGTACTTCATATCACCTAGAGACAGACGGGAAGACCAAACGAACAAACCAAATCTTGGAGGACATGTTTCATATGTACGTGATGGACCAACATAAGCATTGGGAGGAATTCTTGCCACTAGTAGAATTCACATATAACAAGAGCTACCAAAGCACCATTAAGATGCCTCTTTTCGAGTTTCTTTACGGGTGACCATGTCAGATGCCTTTGAGTTGGGATCGGCTTGAGGATAGGATCATGGTGGGACCAAAAGTGATCCAATAAATGGAAGATCAAATGAAAACAATAAGACAAAGGATCAAAGAAACCCAAGATCGATAGAAGAGTTATGTCGATGCGCACCGTGTCGACCGTAGTTACGAAGTTGGTGATAGAGTCTTCTTGTGGGTGAAACCGCATAAGAATTCGATCAAATTTGGAAAGGGTGCTAAAATCTCTCCTAGGTTCGTGGGACCTTTCGATATTGTGGAGAAGAAGGGGCCCATGGCCTATTGACTAGCCTTTCCTGATTCTTTGAGGTGTATGCACAATGTTTTCACATATCTGTTATGAGACATTATATTAGTGATCCTACACATGTTATTGACATGAATTCCTTGTAGCTATCTAACAAGGGTGCCCTCACAGTTGAGCCGATCTGTATCTTGGATCATCGCACTCGAAAGCTAGGGTGTCAAACAATAGATCATGTCAAAGTCCAATGGGACAACTATAGTTCACACTTGACGACCTGGGAGGATGCATATGATATGCGCCAACAGTTTCCATTTTTGTTTGATATATAGACTTATGATATTGTGATAAACATTATTTCGGCACTTATATACTGTGAAACTTCGGGATGAATTTTAGACCAAGAGGGGGTGTATGTAACATCCCACTCTTGCGTGCACTGAGCAAACTTATTCTTTGAGGACACATTCTTGCAAGTGGTCCAAATTATTATACTATTGGCCATTTGATTATGATTATGAGGCATTATGGATATGATGATATGTTATTTTGTGTGTTTACATAGACAGGTTCTATTGACTGGGTTCTCCTGAGTGTGTAGGAATTTGGACCTCGAGGATGCAAAGGCATCGATGAAACCCCTTGGACTCCGGATTGATTCAAGAAGTGAACTATTGGGGTTTTATTGTTGTTGATATGACATATGTACATCTGATTAGATGTTATGATGATTGATTATTATTGTTTACATGATTTGTTGATGATGCAGGCTGACGATAGCTTACCGACCAGACTCACATGTGGAGTTGAGGAGTCATGCATGACAACCAGAGACTTTGAGGGAGAGGTATGGATAGCAGCCCTACCACATCCTACTAGCACTCCCGCTGTGGATCGAACTGTAGGTTAACGATTACCTAGTTTGAGAAGACCCACGATGTCATGAGGGCAGACTGCAACAATCGCTCACGAAGATTCTAAGGGGCACGCAATAAGGCAAGGGCCTTATTCCTTAGAGGCCCTTAGTCTCTCACAAGATCACCTGGTGGAGTATTGACTCCAGGGGTTTTTGATGTCTACCAAGCTAGTCAAGAGGTAAGTGGCACCCTTGGAGCATGTAGTGATTTCTGAAGGGCACGTCGCACAACGAAAATAGAAAAAGGTAAGTGGCACCCTTGGAGCACATAATGCGTCCTGAAGGGAATGTCGCACAAGGAAAACGAAAAGAGGTGAGTGGCACCCTTGGAGCACCTAGTGTGTCCTAAAGGGAACGTCACGTTTTTAACTAAAAAGTGAATAAACCTAGACGGCCTTAGAAAGAATGATGTGACAAGTAAGATTTAAAAACATTTTTTTCCCTAAATAAAAATGTCGCCCGGACTAGGGAAATTAAAATCTAGGTCTAAGTGACACTTTTGGTCAAAAATAATAATCATAATTAAACATGTGACAATAAGGGAGTAAGAAATTCAATTAATTTATTAAAATCAAATTATATTGGGGGAATAAAACTTTAAAACGGAATTGATTGTTTTTTTTCTACATATGCTAATTAAAATTTATTAATTAAAAAGAAAAAGGGGTAAAATGTGATTTTTCTACACTTACTAATTTGAGTTTTAGTTAAAAAGGGAAAAGAGGGAAACTTAAATAAATAGGAAACTAAGGGAAAAAGGGGAAACATAAATAAAAAGGGAAACATAAGGAAAAAGCTGAATGTCTAATATAGTAAGGAATCTTGCCTTTAAGAACTTTCTAATTATGAACTCAACTAGGAATTTAGTAAAGGCGTAAGTCATTTAAAATGTGTAAGGGAATATTGGGACACCAAGGAGCGTTTTTAGGAATGCTTTTTGGTGGGTGAGGGAAATAGGGATAATTGAATAATTAATGAATTTAATTTCTGATGCAACTAGGGGGATGGGTGACATGTGTACGTGAGAGGTTTTTCTGATTAAATTAATGAAAAAGAAATTAAATGAGAATTTGAGAAAGAAATCACTTAAAAACTCTATAAAATGGATGGAGGAGGAGGAGTATGGGGCTGATATTTTATGCGTAACGTTACGCTGTTGAATTTTTTCCTTGACTAAACTTATCTTGTGGAAGTTGGGATACCCAACTCCAGTAACGAATGGTAGCTCGACCTTGCGAGGTGAGTTGGGTGCTAGTTGTTCCATGGTTTAGTGTGTGTGGCCCCTTTGCAGTTTGGGGGGCTCAGGGGGAAGAAAAGTACCCCTAGCGTTGGCTGGGAGGTACCGGTGAGGTCACATAGGTTGTAAAGAGGGAGCTAAACGGAGCACGCGCGGGACAACAACTTGGAGCTTTCACCTTGGGTTGTGATACATATGTGTTTAATTTGAATGGTAGATTAATATTGTTATTGTGCTTTCATTAGTGTACTTCTATCATGTAAAGGAATGTGTTTTACTCAACATTTTTAATCGAGAACTTAAAGTCATCATAGCTTTACACTCACTACATTGAATTGATTTCCTTGGCAACCCAATCCCCGATTGTTATGACTATTTTGTTTTTTTTATTGATTATTATAAGATATTGTGCATTATCTTCCACCCTTATCCCTAGGTCATCATTCCATGCTTGAGTAGTCGGCCAGGAGCCAAATCGAGGATCGTCACTTTGGTGTTTAAATACCTATAGATTCTAATGCCTTGCTTTTCTGTGCATGGATGATGAGCGAAGGATAATTTTTTCCTAGCTATCTACCTTGCTTATCTTTGCGTTGATTGATTCATGGATGAACGATTGGTATTGCACTTTCTTGTGATCGATTTCTTTTGCATTTTGGATGGTAAAAATCTACGTTTTGATTGATGAATCCCAAAGCCTTATCTATAAATCTCAGTGTTTGATATGTTAATGTCTGTGCTTATTTATGTTGTGTCTGCGATTGAATATTTGTTGGCAGTGAATTGAATGTTTATTGAGGGATGCCTTTTTCATAAGAAAATGGTTGCGTTTTTCTTTTGAATGACAACGAACTCACCCAACAATTCTTGGTTGTGTTTTTCATAAGAGAATGGCTGCATTTTTATTTTGATTCATAGTGAATTCACCCAACAATTCTTGGCTGTGTTTTTCATAAGAGAATGGCTGCTTTTTTATTTTGAATGACAGTGAACTCACCCAACAATTCTTGGCTTCGTTTTTCATAAGAGAATGGTTGTGTTTTTATTTCGATTGACAACAAATTCACCCAACAATTATTGGCTGCGTTTTTCAAAAGAGATTGGCTGTGTTTTTATTTTGAATGACAACGAACTCACCCAACAATTCTTGGCTACATTTTTCATAAGAGAATGACTGTGTTTTTATTTTGATTGACAACGAATCCACCCAAAAATGTTTGGCTATGTTTTCATAAGAGAATGGCTGTGTTTTTATTTTGAATGACATCAAGCTCACCCAACCATTTTTGGCTGCGGTTTTCAAGAGAGAATGGCTGCGTTTTTATTTATAATGACACCGAATTCACCCAGAAATTTTGGCGTTTTACCCAGAAATCTTGCATTTTACCAATGCCAATTGAATTGGCCCTTGATTTCATTGCTACTGCGTTTAACATTAGATCCAACAATAGTTATTAATCGATGGCTATTTGGTTGCAGAAATAGATTGTATTAAACTTAAGACCCATATCATGGATAGCAACATATATTTTTTGTGTCTGACAGAGTTCTTATTATTTTATATTTAAACATTATTGAATTAGTTGAGAGATTCCTATTATTGTGTAAGTCCCTTGAATAGATAATATATATATTTTACATACAAATACTGTACACTCAATTATCAGTTATTGTATTTTAGTAGAATTGAAATTTCACAAGTAATTAATTAAGAATGCTAGGTAATTATATAATTATTTTTAATACCTTTTTAAATGGTTAATAGTATAGGTTAATTCCTTAAAAGTTAGCTGGTATAATATGTTCACTCCCATAATAATTATTGTGGAAAAAGGAATCTTTATATATCAAATTTGAATTTCATTAATTTAAATATTAATGTTCATATATATATATATAAAATCTTAATCACAATGTGGAATGTTTGTGCATTTAAAATCAATTCCGAATAATGTGTTCAAATTAAAGAAATAATGTAATTTGACATTGTAATTGTGTTGGAAAAATTTATAATAGTTCCATTATATTATTGGGGTGAAGGAATTTTTGTGTATGACTGCGTTTTGAATGATGTTGTGTATGAATGTGAAATTCCTTTACTCTTTTCATATATCATTAAGATTTCTTCGAAAGATTAAAATATTGCTAGTGCACCTCTTGAGAAGATATTTAGGTGCCACGTCACTGGTGGAAAGTCGGTTATGCCAACTGGCTGGGAAGCATGCCATTTTGGTAAATGCATATTTTATTATAAATAGTTTACTACATTTCCTAATGTATGGACTTCTAGTTACCAATAATGGATTAGCATGCTAGTGCACTTGATTTTGGAGATCGATTCTATAAGCATCAGATGCTTGCAAATATTGGAATTAGTGAGTAGAAAGATACTATTAATCCATCCACATTGTGGTTTTTGGCCAAGTCGTTAATAGATTTCGAAATTCAATTTGAGTGATGTCATCTTGCATCCTGTCGACTTGTTTCTTGGGTGTGTGAGTGTCATCTTCTTGTCAGTTATTTTGGTCTCCTAGCATGTTAGATTTTTCTCGAGTCCTTGGTCCAGATAGGTTATGTTGTGCCAGGGTTATTGTCATGCCTATCTCCTGGTGACAGCATGATTCCTAATGAGGGGATCATTGCGCACCTTCATGGATAGAGGTGAATGATAACTTGGCCGGATTTTGTGCTTCCTGATGTGGGTGTGCGTTTGTTGTAGTTGATGTTGGTGTTGGGTTGTAACGCCTTAATGCATATGGGTTGCACACCTTGAGGTTTCTAGTTACTGGTCGTCAAGGCCATTATGTCGGGATGTTGGATGTTGTTCCTTATCTTGTAGGTGTTGTTGTGTTGTGTCGGGCGGGTAGTTGTTTCTATCTATCTTTGATTTTTGCATGTTTTTCCCAGTTTCTCGATGTGCTAGTGTGTTGAGTCGTTGTTGTGTGTTTCCCGATCTACGTGCATGGTGTTCTTCGTCAGGTGGTGTCGTTTTATTGTTGTCTTCATTTCCTTCATGCCTAAAAAAAAAAAATTGCACTTTTTTCTTCGCTTGTAGTCGTAACGATTGGGGTCGTTATAGATGAAAGATGAAAAAATACCTATATGGTTTAAAAAAATCACCAAGGATGTGGTATAAAAAATTTGATACTTATATGTTGGGACTTGGCTTCACAACAAGATAAGAGGATCATTGCATGTATTTTAAATTAATTGGTGATCATTTGATTTATTTGGTCTTTTATGTGGATGACATGTTGTTGATAAGAAACAACAAGGATATTATGCAGTATGTGAAAGCTCATTTTTCCTCTAAATTTGACATGAAGGATCTTGGTGCTACAAATTTCATTTTGGGCACGGAAATTAAAAAAAAAAAAAAATAGGAATCTCTATTTAAATCATAGAAAATATGTTGATACCATATTGCAGAGGTTTATTATGCATGAATGTAAATCAGTTAGGGTCCCTATTCCTGTAAGTGTAAATTTATCTATGGATCGGTGCCCCAAGACACAGGAAGAGGGAAGGACATGTCTTGGGTTCCATATGCAAGTGCAGTTGGAAGTTTGATCTATGCAATGGTCTATACTAGACCAGATATTGCACATGCATTGGGAGTTTTGAGCAAGTATATGTAAAAACCAGGGAAGGAGCATTGGACAACAATAAAGAGAGTTTTGATCACTAGTACATTTGGGTCAAATTTCGACGGCACGTTCGACACAATTGCCACTTTTGTTTGTCGGGACAACAAAAAACAACGGACCCCCTCAAACTTTATTTCACATGACATCACTTTTATGATGACATAGATATTATCTCTATTCTGAAATTTCATGCAGACACATGTCATCTCGGATTTGACTGTCCAAACCCCATATAGTTATCGCTACAGCAACATCAAAGACATCGAAATTCTAACATCCAATTTCATCGGTCTCCACTATGTGGATGCCATGGGAGGGATGTTATAGTAACATCGCTCTACCAATGACACGCTATATATCTTTGACGTATGTTCCATGGGAGCGGCATTACCATACGTCGCAATTCTAACTTATAGTAACGTCGCTCAACCGATGACAAGCTATATATCGCCGATGTTGGTGCCATGGGAGCGACGTTACGATACGTCGCAATTCTGACTTAAAGTAACGTCACTCAACCAAGGACACGCTATATATCTCCGACGTATGTGCCATATGAGCGAAGTTACTAGACGTTTCAATTCCAACATCATAAAGGTATTTAAAAAAAATGTCAATTTATTTTTCTTTTTTTTATATTTTTAAATTTTGCAACTAGAAAATTTTAAAATGAAGTAATTACCTTGTATCATCCTAATAAGGGTATATAGTGAATAACATGTTTAGTGATACTAATACAAATAAATGTAATCATTGAATATGGACTAATACATATGATAAGCCCATACATGTGTTATGTTACTCTTGTTATATCGGCTTAATGAACATGATAGTACTTATATCATTATCTCTACTAGTTACCTATGATAAGGTAATGAAACCCATATATATACTTTGCTCCTATATGATTACTCGATATAAGCTCATAAGTTTCCATGTTCTTACTTCACAAATTTCATATCATAACAATGTGATAAGCTTATATGTGGTGTTGAGCTTAACCCTATGTGTTTATTCGTAATCAATTACACATGTTAATAATAATGCTTATACTATACTTATGTTGGGAATCATAGTAATCAATACAAGCATGTGATATGCACTGGTATACACAATCTATATGTTGAATATGATAATAAGCATTGCTTATTATGATAGCTAAGTTATGGTTATTACTATGGAGATTACACTCTTCTCTGTATTATAGTTGTACCAATATTAGGTAATTACAGTGAAAAACGTGTAATACAATCTGACCTATATGAATAATTACACATAATACCTAAGGTTCAACATATAACTTACAACTTACATTGGTTCCATATCAATTATATATGACATGCTTATTTCACATAATCTATTCCCTTTATATATACATTTAATGATCTATCCCTATTCAAGAAGATGGAACTCATACTGCTGTGATCATGCCATGTTCATACCTATCAAATTATGGTAATAGAAGTGATTCCTGGGATTTACTTGTGTTTCTACATATGAGATACAAGGATATTTGTACACATATTATGTAAGCTTATTGCCATTCACCTATATGTGGTAATGTGAATGCCCCTTTATTCCACATTCATTGCACTCATTGGGTACATACATCACACAATAGAAGTAAATAAGGCTATACATGTATTACTAGTCCATGCATAAGTAATGGTTACCTTATTACCGTAATCTCTTACATGTTATAGTTATAAGGGTAATGATACTATCATAGATAAAGAATGGGCTTGTATTACTCACCATATAAATAGGTTCATCATAAGAAATGAAAATCATAGATATAAGTATGTAATCATACCAATAGAAGCATAGTTAAACAAAGAAGATCAATACTTATTAGTCATGTTAAAGATTTATTCAAATCACAGTACTTGTCTGAATTAGACATGTCATGTTAGTCTAAATTGAACACACAGTATCCATAATCAATGTGATTAGATTCAATATGGATTAGATTATAGTTAATAGTTGATGTCATTACCTCAATAAGATTGGTATAATACAAGTAATAAGCCAGTTAGTCTTAATATTCATACTATATCTTGCTAATAATGATACCACTCTAATCATACAAAATCTTCATAGTGAGTTCGATAAGTTGTAGATATGAGTTATGCTTTGAGTGCCATATCACATAGTTTCCATAACAAGATCTTAGTATTAGAGAGCTTAGTATGATTCCAATCATTGTTTTGTTTAGTGATGTTTGGTATAAGATAAGAATAGAAAGAAGAATGGTCACAAGAAGGTGTGAGGAGGTCTCCTAGAGTAGTGTTCCCTTGGTCAAAGTCATAGGAAAATTGTTAGAATTAGGGTAAAATAGAAACAAATAATGCCTTTTTATTTTTCCGTTCACAAGATCGACATATATGAGAAAAGAAATAAACAGATCTAAATTAAATTTCGAGTAGAAACAAAATTTCTGAGTGAAAAGAAAAAACTCAAGCTTACCTCCTGATCTAAAAAATATGTACCTATCAAATGTGTGGATGAAAACCTTTATAATATGCTCATAAATAGTTTTAGGTTCATGGATCAAACCTCTAGGGTTTGATCTCTGCCATAAGGACTTACAAACAGTTTTTCCAAGTTATAGACCATCACAAGACAACTACAACAAGTAATCCATAAGAAGCGAGAACAAGGTATTGACCATAGCTGATAAAACAAAACCAGGTACCCCACAAGAAGGGACAAAAAGAAATCCAAAAATTGAGACAAAAAAACTCTCCATATCAAAAAATAAAACCCTCCATAACAAACAGTCCATATATATCAAACCCTCCATAACTGAAAAGAAAGAAGCACTGGATAAACACTCCAACCAGTACCAAGACCCAACCAATACCAAGACCAATACAAAACTCATATATGAAACTGTTACACCAAATGGGGAGGCTGCACCAACAAACTCAGATCTGAAATTGTTACATAAATAGAGAGGCTGCACCAACAAAACTCAGGTCTAAAAGTGTTACATCAAATAGAGAGGTCGCACCAACAAAAAAAAAATCAGATCTAAAACTGTTACATCAAATGGAGAGGCCACACCAACAAAACAAAACTTAGATATGAAAATATAGTACAAAAAGGAAGCCAGACCATCATCAAGAGAGAACAATTGAGGTGGCCACAACAAATAGGAGAGTGAGGAGTGAGTGAGTGTGAGTGTAATAGAATGCTAGAGGGTAGGGTCTCATTTATAGCTAGGGAAATTTAAAATTATAATTAAATATTGACATTTGATTAATATAAATAATAATTAAAATGTCAATTAATATTAATATTAATTATAAAAACCCTAAACACATATAAAACCCCAATCACATAAATAAAACCTCAATCACATAAAACAACAAGGGGGTGTCTTTTAAGACAAAGTCAAGGGGGGGTACATAATGGAAAAACATGTCCACATGAGTCTCATAATGATCTATAAACTTTATCATCATTGCATAAGGGGGTCCATTAATAATGTGGTCATGTCCATCTTCATAGGCACTCCTAGGTCTCATGGACCATCCCAGGAGAGAGGAAGAGAATCACACATCAACACATCTTGGTATTACACCAAGATTTACCTAGTCAAAGACCAGGTTTCCCCAGAACACATATGGGGGACCTAGAACACATCTATGGTCTTATCCACCAAAGTACAAGACCAAGGATCAACCCATGCATTAGGAAAGGGTTCCCTGGAACACATCCAAGGGCCCTAGAACACATGTAGGGACTTATATCAACCACCAAGGAACACATCCAAGGATCAATCCAAGCACTTTGCAAGGATTCCCTGGAACACATTCAGGGGCCCTAGACACATCTAGGGACTTATATCAACCACCAAGGAACATATCCAAGGATCAATCCAAGCATTGAGTAAGGATGATCCCTTAGGAACCTACCATTTGGATGACATTTGCTTCCCATAAGGAAGTGAGAAGATGCTTAAAGTTCCCAATGATGGATCTAATCAACTTTGGGTTTCCCCCAAAGATAGTTTGCTAAAGGTTGGTTCACACTTCTCATTATCTAATTCAATACATCTTGATACCTTTTTATACAAGAAGCATATTAAGGAATGTGTTTTTTAGCTTAAGATTGTTTCGGTGGAAGCTCTAATTTTTGCAGCCCTATCATAACCCAAAAACTCACTCCCTTTGACCTAAGTTGTCCTCTAGTTTATGATGGTTATATTGAGTCTTGCACTAAAGAGAGCAGATGTTATAACCATTTTATTCTAATTGATATGGAGACTAATTAGCTTCCATCTTGTACCAAAGGAGAAAAATTGTATCGTTGCGTAAAGGAGGACCGTTTGGAGGCGGAGAGACAGTGAGATTGAAATGAACCATTTGGAGGCCCAGATATCATGAGATTGCAGTACACCCGAGTTGAAATGACCGTTTGAGGCAGAAATATGTGATATTGCAGTGCACCCTTTGGAGTGTCATATCAGATCAAATTATGATTAGGGTTATATTCTATATTTTCTGGGAAGGGGTGGAGATCAGAAAATGTGTTGCAAAGAGAACATAATTTGCATTCATTTTTCCTTTAACTGAACTGTTCAGGTATAAACTCAAAGAAAAACAGTTTTAATCAATTTTGGAGAGTTGGGGATTATGATTTCCAAAATGAACAAAAGTGATCTTTACTAGGTGGCGTGTATCATGTTCAAGTACATCCAAAATTCCTCCATTCTAATGTGACTTCCCACACATGGGAATCTGGAGATATTTTGACGTTGCTTGATAATGTAGTTGAATATTTTCAAAATGGTGCAACTTTTTTCATTGTGGACAAGATTCAAAACCCTAGGGACAATAGTCCAACTCTTCTTTTCCAAGATAATGGAGGTGGAATGGATCTCGATTTCATGCGGAAATGTATGAGCTTGGGTTACTAAGTGAAAACTAATATCACAACTATAGAATGATATGGAAGTGGATTCAATACAAGTACGATGAGATTATGTGAAAATGTGATTGTTTTTAGTTTCTTTGCTCATGGAAGCCCTGCTACACAGAGTATTGGGCTCCTTTATTACACATTTTTTAGGAGAAATATTCATAGTTGTTAACGAATTCAATTCTTTATGAGCATCAGATTGTATATTCCCATCAATAGAGTCCAAAAGAACTCTAGAAAGGAATTAGAAACAAAAATTACATGAAGAGTCGATAGGATGTCCTCAACTTGAGATCTCTCTCCTCCATCATGGCCTCTGTGGTGTTGAATAAACATTTCCATTAAGATAAAGGTGAGGAAAATTTTAAGTACCCCACAATCCCAACATTGTACATAGGTAGTTGGGTATGTTACAATTGGTATCAGATCCAAGATTACAACACTAGGGGTTGTATGGGCTCAAGGGAAATGAATGACAATGCTTTTGGCATTTAGAATTTGAAAAAGAATAAGAAAAAAACATGCTCAAAGCCTTTCTGCCTCAAAAGGTCATTTCAAATTGGGTGTACTGCAATATCATGATGTCTAGGCTTTCAAAAAATCCTTTCAATTTGGGTGCACTGCAATCTCATAATCTCTAAGCCTCCAAACAATCATAATGTTCATTTTAGTAGCTTCCATTCCTCCAAATATCTTGTCACCAGACCTAGATCTTGACGTAGACCATGAACTAGACCACCACATAGAGATAGATATAGATTTATATGTTGACCTGGAGCTTGATGTAGACCATGGAAAAGACCCCCCTAGATCCATCTAAGCCTAGGCATGACTTATACTCATTCCTTAGCCCTATATTAACTTGAGCCATGAGGACAATGGAATTTATTAATTTTTCTTTCTATGGAAAGATAATAGAGGAAGGATTGATATAAAGTGTTTCTCTCAAACAAAGATACTTCATGTTGAAAAATGACTATCAAATTATAATTAAATTTAAAAATTGGCACCTCTTCAAAATATGTGATTTGGATTTGGATCCAGATCTTTGTACCATGATTTCACTACATCCACAACTCCAAACGGTCATATGTCCATTTCAATGAATCCATCATTGTCTTGTGACTATTTATCTGTCTCCCATTCACTCTCTCCAGCATTGAGAGTGAATGGGTGACATATGAATCGTGATTTTACAATTATGGATTGAATAAAAAGGACATATGACCTTTTGGAGGTGTGGATGTAGTGAAATCATGGTAAAACATTTGGGAGGGTATGAATTACTTATGATTATTATGATATTTTATTTTGATGAGGTGACATAGATGTGTAAT
>JASDQU010882790.1:15682-26474 GCA_032191745.1 Picea mariana
GAGGGTGTATGCCCTTATACTCCTCCAAGGGTTTTAGACAAGAATAACCTTGAAACAAGAAAAATTTACTAACAATATGCAGAAAATATCTTACCAATTTCAATAGAAAGGATGCAAAACCCTTATTTACCAAGAATATTCCATCAACATGCAAGAGACAAGCCTCCAAGAGGGTAGCGCACCACTTCTTTCATCAATAGACAAGAAAAAACATCCACAAAATGAGCACAAGAGAGAGATAGAGCAAATGCCCAAAAAGAGCACAAATTCCAGCCAAGTATATGTAATTCTCAAGTGAGATTGTTATCCAAATGAAATGAATTAGGTCTAATTATACCAGACCTCTAAAATTAGTTTGTCCACTTATTATTAGGGTAAAACACAATTAGGGAGGTCGGCCTCCTCTAATTTCCCCTTTACATTCATAATTTGAAATTACAAAAATAAAATCCCCCTTTAGGGGTGATGTCATGCCCTAAGGGTGATGTTTCGAGCTAGAGAGCAAGTCGTTGAGCATTTGGAAGAGTTGTTGGGACTCCAAAGGCCATGTCTCCATGATTTAGGGCTTCTCTCCTTCAAAACATGCCAACTCTCCATCAAGTCATCACCACCATCACCTAACCCTAGTCCCCAATGTGACGTCAAGCCCTAAAAATGACATTTTAGGCTTCCAAGGCCAAACATTGGGCAAGTAGAGGGTTAATCTCTTCCATCAAGGTGTATCCTCATGCCTCCAAAGGAAAATGTCTTTGATCCAGGCACCCAAGAGGCAAGGGCACATCATCCATCTTGTGGGCTTCATGCCCCGAGTGAAGGAGTGATGCAATGATTGAGGAAGGATGTGTTGCAAGAAACACCACACCGATAGCAGAAACACAAAAAACATTGATCAAATGTTGGTTTCTAACATTTGTCCAACAATCTGATACAATGGATACCCCAAAGTCCGCCCAATCATCTGTAAACCATGTTGGATCTCTTTGAATTTTTTCTTTTTCCCTGTCAAGTAACACAATTTTGGCTTTCTCATAGGAGGGGCTCTTCTATCCTTTAGGGGCTTCGTTGATTCCCTTGACAAGATCATGCCAATAGGGGGATCAAAGCACATTGAATGGGATATCACAAGCATAGAGAAACCAGACCACTTTTGAATCCACCTCATCCCTACTTCCAATATCAAGGAAATTTGTTATTGTTCTTCTAGATCCAAAGGTTCCAGAACCATGAGGAGATAGAGATGTGGTGCCACCAAATTTAGATGAGGCATCAAACTGAAGCTTTTGTTTTTTACCATGGTTTTTATGTTTCACTTCCTTTATCTTTCTATATTTTTGTCTCTCTTCCTTCGACACCTTCAAGCAAATTGTGATCCCAATGGCCCCCTTCCTGTCATCACTATCCATTACACCACAAAGATGCCTCCTCACATAGGTATATGAATCGACAAAAGCTTTTCCATTATGACAATCACGAGGAAAAAAAAAATCAACCTTCCACCAGCTTTCCCCTCAACTTTTGTCACAAATTTCCACAAGGGAAACACTACAGGTTTTCCACCTTCATTGCCCTCTTCACCCTCTTCATCCTCTTAAAACCCTTCACCATCTTCATATTCTAGGTCATCATGAGAATGACCATTATCCTCTTCTTCCCTCTGATGCTTATTCCCCGACAAGACCATGAAAACCAAAAAATGAATGATAAACCAACAAGAAGACCATTTTCCTCAAGTTTTAGATGAACAACCTACAATGAAATGAGGGAGAAGAAGGAATAGGAAAGAGTAGGAGAGGAGAAAAAAACCATAAACGTTTAACAAAGTTAACCCAAAGAAATGAGGGAGTTGGGATTTGGGCTTACCTCTTTAGCTCTTGAAACTTGAGATAGATGGTTTCCTTTATTCTCTCCTCCCAGTTCCTCTTTGCTAACTCTTCCAAGATCTCCTTCTCTCTCTCCTCCAAGCTCTCACAAATCTACACTCTCCAAGCTCTCTTTTGCTCTCTCCTCCTCTTCAAGCTCAAGCAAACATAGATGAAAGAATGAGAAGAATGGAGGGGGAATAGTTCCTTTATTCTCCTCATTTCTTTCCCTTCAACCCTAAGCCTAGGATAGGACCCACCCTTTTCCTAAATTATATATAAAAAAATTAAATACGATTTTTTTTTCTTTTGCGTCGAAGCGTCTGGGTCCCTTGGGAAGCATTCCCGAAGCACCTTCAGAGCGCGCTTTAGATTTTTTGAAGCACCTCTGGAAGCATGGCGCTTCCACATTGGCAGGGAGTGAGTTTTTGCAAGCTAGAGCATGCTTCAGAAATTTGGAAGCGCGCTCTGAGGAAAGATTCCTAGGAACTCACACTCAAAGCANTAAGCCTAAGGACATTAATTTTGGCATTTCTCTTGGGTGCACTTGTGTATTTCTATTTTCAGCACTTGTGCTTGGCTTTTTCACTCTCTCACACACACACTAGACCTATCTCTCTATAGCGCAGTTGTGAGGAGGCTATTTCAAAATTTGGGTGAGATTTGATTGCATCAATTCTTCTGTTGACCCATATAAATATCAACAATAGTATCCCCTATGGGATGTTGTAAATCCCAAAAATCCAAACACTAATGAACGACCTATATATCAAACATCTAGGAAGATGCCAATGACTCAAATCATGCCTGGCCCCCCTGTGATAACCCTAAGGAACCCGATTTGACTCTTTCCCCAACTCAAGATACAACTTCCAGCTAAGTTACCAAGATTGGGATATGGATCCATCAGATGTCTGAAAAGTCATGATCCAGATATGATAGGGAAACAACAGGTACAAACAATATAAATATATATTTTTTAATTTTTAAACATAAAACTTATATAAAAATTAAAAATATATAAAGTTTTAATTATATAACTTATATATACATTTCAATATATATATGCTACAGCTAGGGTTTCTGTAGGTCTCTCTAGGCTGACGAATGTATGACATCACACCCATGCACAGATCTAGCCCCCCTATTTCGATTTGATGGAGGGAAAGGAGGAATTGTTGGACTATACGGAAGGCCCACTTCAAGGCATAAATATATGGTCCTCATCAGTCCTCGATGGTCCTCTCAGACCTTTGCTCCAGTCTTGGGGTATGACCTGAAAATCCTGGTTCTCGCCAAGGGTTGGATGTCCTGGACCTTCCACTCAGCATTTGACACTAACAAAATCCTTTATGTTCATTGGTCCTTTGGTGCTCAAGCCATTTTCTTGAAGCGATGGATGATTGAATTTGATGCTACCACTAAATGGTTGGAGATCACCCTATTCTGGGTTCACCTTCTGGGTCTGCCCCTTATCTTTTGGTCAAATGAGGTGTTCCAAGAAATTGGAAACTCTATTGGTTTTTTTATGAAACGAACCGCTCCTTTCTCTGTTCTGGATATATGCGCATGGCTAGAATTCTGGTGGGGCTCAAGCTTTCTAATGGATTAGTAGAGAACATATCCATTTTATTTAATGGCTCCTCCATTAATCAAACCCTTGACTACGAATGCATTCTCTTTTAGTGTGAGCATTACCATATCTATGGAAAAATAGCAAGGGATCATACAAAATAAAAGAATAAATTTCGTTGGGTCATAAGGATTTCAGGGGGCTCAAAAGCGGTCAAAAAAAGTTCCCAGACTGAACAAAAGGGCATTACTCCATAGCGACATCCCTCTCTTGTCAAGGTCGTGGCTCCCCCTCTCTAAGCAAGCGTGTCAGCTCCTCCTTCCTCCTCGGCACCCAAAGAGGATCAGTCAGGTAAGACATTTTCTCTTCCTCTTGCTCACCTTTCAGATTCAAATTTTTATTCTTCTAGTGAGACAGAACAATCTTTTGATATTGGGGGATTTTCAGATAATTTCTTTCTATTGGGGCTATCAGGATTATTCGGCACACATTCAGACCCTTTAATTCATATTATCCCTCCATGTCCTTCTGTCCATTCCTCCTCACCCCACTTGATCGCTCCATCGCCCCCCCCCNNTATAACATTTGTTCCCTTTCTCGAGCCCACTCCTCGTTTCTTCAGGGACTATTGGGAGGTCTGAGGTCCTTTTGGGACCTGGATCAAAAATGTTGGAAATATTGTTGTCATTGATGTCAAAGACAAGGGGATCCCACAAGATTTCCAAGATAAATATTACAAGCCTACAAATGTCCAAGATAAAGATTGCAAGATGGAAGTATTATTTTTGGTCAATTTGGATACCCTATCTTTGAGGGAATTTGTACCCTACATACCTAACTCAAATGGGAGCACAAGTTACATGGTTGGAAAGAATTACTATAAATACAGGATAGAATTTTTCATTTTTAGTATAACCAAGCAAGAGATCAAGTTTGAGGTGCACTCAAGGTGTTGGGGTGTCTTTCTGGTGCGCAAGAGAAGTCTAAGGGATTCTCTTAAGGTCTTTCTTATTCTGAAGGTATGATATGAGGTTGTAATGTTGTCATGAGGTTGTGATGTTGTCTTCTGCACTGCTATGAGGTTGTGATGTTGTCTTTTGCACTGCTATGAGGTTGTGATGATGTCTTTTGCACTGCTATGAGGTTGTGATGATGTTGTCTGCACTGCTATGAGGTTGTGATGATCTTGTCTACACTACTATGAGGTTGTGATGATGTCTTATGCACTACTTTGAGGTTGCAATGATGTCTTTTGCACTGCTTTGAGGTTGTGATGTTGTCGTATGCACTGCTATGAGGTTGTGATGTAGTTGTGAGTGGATGTTACCTCCAGTGGATGTTGTCGTCAGTGATTACATTCTAGGAATGATGTTATGAGACTTGCTAGGGTTTGAAGGATTGTCTATGGAATGAATCATGTGGGTGAAGTCATAAGTATTCTGTGTATGAAGATCGTGGATTGATGTCTACACATATCTTATTGAGTTGGTGCTCAATTAAGGAGATTGGTGTCTCCACTAGGTTGGTGCCTACATATTACTAATTTGGTGCTCATCTAAGAAGATTGGTGTCTCCAGTAGGTTGGTTCCTACAATCTTTGTAACAATAGATTGGTGCCTACAAACATTTATAAAAGATAAGTTTTTGTGGTTTTCTCCCGCAAGGGTTTCCACGTTAAAATTTGTGCATTGTGATTTGAGTTTATATGTGATTATTGTTTCTCAGTTAATGATTGATTGATGAATGGTTAAATAAAGTAAAAATTATCTTATATTGATTCCCCCCCCGCCCGCCCATCTCAATATAGCCATAAGCTCAACAAAAAAAACCCTCAAAGGGGTTGAAAGTCATACCTCTCTATAGCACAAAACAAGCATCTTCCAAAGTACGCACTGGCAAGAAGAAATCTCTCATTGGGGCATGTTACCTCTCCAGTAGGTACCCTACATTTTTTTATCTGGCTACACCATTGTAAGCCCAAGGATGCTAGTCAAAGATTTGTAGGCCGTGTGCAAGATTGTGTATTATGGACTCTTAGAATTGTTAGTCGACCATGATCAATATTTCTAGACTTCATTCTCACTTCCCTTCGTCCTAGATAGGATTGGGGGACTTGAGGTGAACCTCTTAAGACACATGGTTTCATAGAGCCATCTTTCTATTGTATGGATAATCTCATATTGTAGGGCTTGTTCGTCCATGGTCATGTGCACCCATATCATTACCCACACAGTGATTGTCTTATAGAGTCTGTATGCATTCCTTGGCCATGGTGCATTTATCATTTTCAATTCTCAACATAGAAATCTCACAAACTTTTTAGCATCTCACATTTTTCGAGGCAGTTCATGAATCCCAATGCACAAGATCCTGGGGCCGAAAATACAACAGGGGCTCAGATTAACCGTCATGATGTGTACTCGACATGCCACGTTGAAATTTTGGAAAAGGGTTCGGTTTTAAACAAAAAATTAGTTGTCGAAGGGTCAAGAAGGTATGTTTATGGGTAAATGTGGCATATGAGGACCACTCCACAACATGCAAAGATGAATTCAGTGGCAAAGATGAAGTAAAGGTCCTTCTGAACAAAACCCATATGGTAGAATTTTTCAGTGCGAGAGAGTTTACATGGATTCGACAAAGCCAAGCGAAGGTAGCATTTAAAAAAGCATATCAAAGGTTAGAAAAGGGGCCATATCCTTTTCTTAATCTATTTTTCCAAGTAATAAAAAGGGAAAAAATATATATTATAAATGGGCCACCCCTTTTTTATGATAAGGACACACATACTAAGCCAAAGGTGAAAGAGGCTAACCCACCATAGTTTTTTGGGAATGGATTGCCACTGCATACATTACTCTCTTTGTTGCCCCTCTTCAATGGAAAGCAGTACTTTTGGAGGACAAATGGATGTTCAAAAATGCAAACAAGTGCATGGGGGATGTGATTAGACTCCCATGCATCTACTTCTTATGGAAAAACAATGACAAGCAACCTTTCATGAGGCAACCATTTAGGAGGGTTATCAACTTTTACATCGGAGTTGGCTATGTAGATCTCTGTTAGGATTGGCATTTTTAGGAAACATGGTGATTCTATTAAGAATGAAGCCAAAGCAAACATGCTAGCTATCCTTGCTAACGTAAAGATGGGAAAACTATATGGTCATCCTTTGGCCCCGTGATGTATCATTCATGATGTACATTTTTCGGTGTTCAGTAATAAAAAAACATGTATTCTTGTTTAATAATGAAAAATAAGATGTATTCCCCCCCCAAAAAAAAATCACTTTCAATCATCTAATCTATCCATTCAAGAAAGAAAATCCTATATATCAAAGACTTCAATCAAGTTTGGATAAAATGGGGAAGCTAAAACAAGAAGTAGGAATACACCTGGTAGTGGGATTAGAACCCAATTCCCAACCAAATATTTGCTACATTTTGCAAAGGGATTTTTAAAGTTTCAATTGACAAAATCCTCTTTATTCAACATGGAACCAAAATAAATAATAAATAAATAACCTAAAACAATGGTACGTCACATAAATGGATCCATCACATTTGTAGTAAATTTTACTAGAAATTATGGCCAAGAGAAGCAACACCTTTGGGCATCCCTCACCAAGGCATTAAAATATGCAACAGTTTAATCTTACAACAAAAGGTTGAAGTAATCAGATGCAAACGGTTTTAGAAACTAAGAGCACATTTTCTAGAGAAAAGGTCTCTTTGCATCCTATGCACAATGTAGCATAAGGAATAGATCAATTGTTAAGGGTTTTCTTGAAGTTTGGGATAAGTGGGAGTTTCTTCTTGTAACAACCCTAGTTGAAAATATGCTTAGGGATTATTAAGAAAAAGTAGTTAGGTGATTAATTGTGTTAACATGGTTTTAACTAAACAAAGATTGGCATACTAATATTAATTAAATATTTCTTAGTTAATTAATTGTTATAATTTTGATTAATTAGTTAATTAAATTAATTACCTATCACATTGAATGAACAGGGTAATAAATTTTAAAGGATTAATAAATTATATCGTTTAAATTAAAGGGTTACGTATACGGAGGGGATAAGGAGCATTAATAATCGGATAAGGAGCATTAATAAACGGATAAGCAAGAGAAAGGGCGGTGAAGGAGAATATGAATGGAGGAGGCTTGCAGAAGGAGGGGGATTATCATTCTACTTGTTTTGGAAGAGGGTTCTCTTGGATTTTAGGGGAGGGTTCTTTTGGATTTGCGTAGGGGAATTTGAGTCGGTAGTCGGGGAGGATTAGTACAGGGGGCACTGGTTTGCTGGGGGTTTTGGGCACGGGGGCCAGGATATCCATATGGTATCCTAGAGCTAGGAATTTGTCCTAGTTGGCAGGGTGGAAACACGGTTTGGGCAGAGTTGGTCCGTGGCTTCAAGCTGGGAAAGGCAGCAAAAGGAAGGTCAACAAGACAAGCGGAGGGTTAGCATAAGACCAAGGTATTTTAAGTTACGTATTTGTTTTATTCTGTAATGAAATTATTATTCATTGATAAATTTAAGTTACTGAAGTTACTGTTATGAAGTTATTATTATTCTGTTATGAAGTTATTGTTTCAGTTTATGGAATAAATTGATGTTTAAAGTAATACGGTTTTTACACATGGTATTAGAGCGCCTCATTCACAATCTGGAGCCTTAAGGGCCAAGTTCCTAGCTCCAACTCCAGCTCCGCCTAACCTGCAAACCAAACACAGAAATTTTAACACAAATATAAATATAAATGAAATACATATTGAAAATCTAAAAACAAATATCACAATAAAAACAAAACTTTAAAGACCGCATAAACATTACGAGGGGTTTTACTTAGCATAAGTTGCCAAACTTCACTTAGCGACCTAAACCTCACATCTAGAATGAGGACATCATATCTTTTGGCTTCCTTCCTCGAGCAGATTGTAACTACATGCATGCTTGTTTCATGGTGTCAAAATATGGATAACGACAGTCCAATAACGTAGAATATAAAAGTTTGTGTAAAATTAAACCAACAGTCACTAAAAGGAAGGAAAATTAAAATCCTCTACAAACACGATAATTTTTTTTGACAATATACTGGGCTGGCATGGTATAGAAAGTATATAGATCAAACCATCAATCCTCTTTTGAAAATATTACCATTTTATATCAGAGGATTTTAGCATTCCCTTATAGGAACGTCTAACATTCCTACTTCAGAGCAGCTCTTAATATAATAGATAGATATTTCCTCCTGAATAGAGTGTGCACAACCCCTACTGCATCTCAACATACTAAAACAAAGCTTCAATTATCTTCATAAAATGCATATCGGGAGTTAGGACCAACAACGGTGATTGATGATAACCAAAATACACATTAGATTTCATAGAGGATAGCCCACGTTTGTCCTAATATATAACAAGCAAACTAGGTTAAAATAAGATTCAATAAAATAATATTATCAGTAATCTCGAGTAAACATAACTTGTAGATATATGATACACAAAGTATCAACAAATCTACTAGGGTTGTTACAGAGAGTTATCACGGTGTTTTTCAGAATAATTACTGAAAGTATTCTCCCTATCATACTAATCAAGAACATCTAAAAATCTTCAGAATGCAGTGTTTCCACCACTCCATAAATATATTACTAATAAAGGACAATCTGGATTATTCACAGCTTTTAAATTAGTTAATATCCATACTATCTCCGGGTTGGCTGCAAATCGGAGCCACGACACAAAATGAGCGCTCAAAAGGCAACTGATGATGATGCATGAAAGCATCCCGTCTGCGCTTAGAAGCACAACCACCTTCAGCCAAGTCTGACTCGACCCTCCTCCGAACCACTCCTCTTACTGCCTATTTCTTTGCTGCTGTTAGGGGGAAAACCTGATGACTAACTCTGCAAATACAATTGTAGTTATCATACACAATTTTCTGGTTGCAATTTTTGTCACAAATATGAGTCCTTCCGGTTAATTTACACCGGTAAATGTTAGCCCAAACATGTTCAATATCACATCTCCTATCACATTTATGAGCGATAACATCTTCCTGTTTGTTCAGGAGGCTCGAAAAATACACAACATTTGTTGGCTCTTCATTCATCATCGGGGCTTTACCACATATCTCCATGCTTAGGGCGGCCTTCGACTTCTTTGCAAATGTCAAGCCCTCTTTGTGAGATATGGAGGCCACTTGCACCCAAAATCGAATTCGCGGGAGAGAAATCCTTCTCCAGCGTTATAATATCACGCACACAAGAAGAAATAATCGACATGAACATATCATGTCCAGAAAACCTTGCAAACGGTGCACCAATATAAGACTCCATGAGCCACAATTTACATAAAATTTTATAGGAAAAGCCATTCAACACTGAATCTTACCTGCATTACTGAAATTCTTAACATATTCACAATCAAAATATAAATACACCAGGCTCATACAGAGTAGTTTGCTGCGAAGGAAAAATCAAAAACTTTCCAGGCAATAATTGGAAAAATAACATGTAAATCACACAAATATCATCCAAGCTTTGCACAAGCAGTCCAACATGTTGCACTATTTTCACGAACTTTACCAAATCAACCTATCTTCAAATTAGTACTCGTTTTGTTTCGGCTCATGCATATTCCAGAACATGTAACTCTCAATGACGTCCAGGTCTCCGTCCTTGGCCTTCTGAATAATATTAGGCCACATCTCTGGTGTGCTTCGAGGATAATGTATGGAACCAAATATGAGAACTCTTCGTTGGCCATCAATCAGAAGACTTCTATGATCATAGGTAACATTGGCAGTAGATACATGTTTCCAATAGTAAAATCCATTGTAAAAAAACATATATCAGAACCAAACGAAGGTTCCTCATGAGATCCATAACCTGCAAATCTAGTCAGAAACCAATACCAACAAACACCAAGTTGAGTATCTGTAATGTCAGATGCACAAAATACAACAAGTACATATTGTATCTGCGAAAATATTAAAGAAATTCTGCGAAAATACTACATAAATTAAGGGGGCAAATGATTAATGAATAAGGGGGCCTGTTCTTGCACCACACAACCCGAACGTAGCACCCAACCATGGCCGAGGAGCTGCACAAACGCAAAACGTAATACACAGAAGCCATCACCCAAGCAGCAGTGCTCAGAGACGGGCATTGAGCCTGCCGAGAGGGACAGAGCAAAGTGGAGAGGTGGCAGAGGAAGGACGTGGAAGTGAAGGACGCGTTTAGGGTTTGGAGAGATAGGTGTAGGATTATTTTGGAGGAAGCGGGCACGTAGGCTTCATGCGTGCCCAATTTGAGTGTTTTTTTTTTTATATTTTTATTTATTTTATTCAATT
>JASDQU010882791.1:0-34249 GCA_032191745.1 Picea mariana
CACTTCTTCTCTAAAATAAAAATCTAAGGTTCAAGCAGTGGAAGATCACCGAGAATCAACAACAAATTCTCCAAATCTTAAAGGACAACCTGACCATGGCACAGAATCACATGAAACAACAAGTAGATCAACATCGTAGTGAAAGAAGTTTTGAAGTATGGGATTGGGTGTTTTTAAGACTACAACCATACAAACAGATGTCCCTCAAGCAAGCCAAGAAGGATAATAAATTATCACCAAAGTACTATGTCCCTTATAAGGTGTTGCAAAAGATTGGTACTATGGCATACAAATTGGAGTTGCTTGCATCTTCACGAGTACACCTAGTTTTCCATGTTTCATGCTTAAAGAAGGTTATAGGAGACAAGATCCTAGTTCAAAATATATTGCCAGAACTTGATGAGGAAGGAAAAATCATATTGGAGCCCGAAGCCATCACCGACACAAGAATTCGCCAGTTGAGGAATAGATCCATTTCAGAGTATCTTATTAGATGGAGGAAACTACAGGCTGAAGATTCCACTTGGAAAGATGAGTATTTTATACAGAAGCATCCAGAGTTACTCAAGCGTTGCAGACAACACTTATCTCAAGGGGAGGGGCATGTTAAGTCCTAATATTGGCTCATTACCCCTTAAATGGGGCATATTACATTAGTAATGTTATTTTATTTATGTTGGCTTTATTCCATTAGTTGTAATTATACCTCCTAGTCTCCTATATATACCAAGGAGACATTTTCATTTGGAATCATCTTGTACTTGAACATTTATGTGGGGTAAAAGGAGGTTGCCCCCTCGAAGAGGCTTATTATCTGAAATTATCTCTTTTTCAAGGAGTTGATTACTTATTCTGAGGTTTTTCTATGCTATATTGATATTTGGTTCTTAACAACCCACATCTTGCATTTTCTTTTCATTCTATGACATTATAGTTTTGCTTATGGTTTATGATAATTTAAGGTTTGTCGATGGTTCCATTCGATCACCTCTTTATACTTGTGTGTTGAAGTTTTGCAACTTCGGGAAGTCATTCTCCACAAGGAAGTACAAGAAGACCCATCTAACCATTAAAGAATCCCTAGGAAGAAATTGAATACCCAGGAAGAGAATTCGACCCCACCAGTAAAAGACAAAAAATAATAAAGTCAATTTGAAGACCCAGAATGAGAATTTGACTCCACAGGAAAAGACATGCACCATTATTAGTATAAATATAGGCTGGATCATTTCATTTGTAGAGATGGACAATTCTCCTTCTTCAATTCACACTATCCATTTGCTTCGTGCCGGTTGCAGTTCTTGGTATACTTACTCATTCGCTATCTTGGAGAAGTGTTAGGCTTGGAGAATATTTCTCTTGGTTATTCTTGGTCATATTATTGAGGCGCTAGATCTTGGAGGCGATAGAATTTGGGAGGAATTTCTCTTGATGGTATTTTGATCTGGTGTGGTGATGTATTGGTAATATCTTAGATTGAATTCTTCTATAAGAAAGGTTGTTGGGTTTTCTCCCAAGGTTAGGTTTTCCAGGATAAACTCTTGTGTTCTTGTGTCTACTGTGCATGGTTAATATTTCTAGATCTTGTTATTTCCGCTGCATTGTTATAGTAGATATTTTCAGTGTATATTTATTCTATGATAACTATGGTATGAAAGTGAATCTTGTTTTTGAAATCATAAGGCAATAACTATCAAGATCTGAGATTCAAAAAAATCAACATGGTATCAGAGCTTTGTTGAAATATTGCCACTGCGTAGTATTTTGCTAAGACCTGAACTTGTCAAGATCATTGAGCACTTATTGAGAAGTCGTTGGATCTAACTCCACCATTGATCAACTCGCCTTGCTCCTGCACATTCACTACACCTCTTAGACTGCAGTTTGGTGAAAATTGAAATTTCACCCTAAAACCCACTATGGCAGTTGCAACAACATTTTTTAAAGCTCGCTAAGAAAATTATTGGGCTAAGTTGGGAAAATTTTTAGCATAGACCTATTCTCCTTGCCCTAGCACACGTATTACACTTCTCAAATTGATAATATGTCAAAATTAAAATTTTAGGGTTTTTCAGGCTATTGACATTTTTTCTTGACATTGAACCTTCTTATTCAGATTTCTAACTTTTTATTGTTGATATGATGTATTGTCTCATATTAGAAGACGAGTTGGATGGTGCTACAAATTTCAGAGGTACACACTTGTATATAAGTTATATCACGAGGGTGTTTGCAGAATATGCACACTTGGCAAAAGGACATTCGTTCAAACAGTGACAATAGATCCAAAGGGATCTTAGATCCAGTGCACTCAGAGGAAGCTCAAGAGATGGAGGAAGCATTGGTGATGTCTCCTACAGTATATTACAACTTGAAATCAAATGGAATAGCAACAACAAGACTACAGGTTTTCATATCAAGTTTGATCTTTTATATTGCTACATCTTAAGTAAATGTTATAACTAGGACAACAATCTTTAGAGTTATATTACTACCGAGTACTTTTGCTATCAAATGGTATGATGATAATTATGTAAATGCTCACTGTTTAGTACTAATGATGCACTTATTTACAAGATGAAATTGATCTCTTCTAGGAGATGTTCTTGGTTGTTTTCTTTGTCCCATGTAGGTTACCCTGTAAATTCCATGGAGGTTACCATAGAGATGTTCTAGTTTTGTTCTGGGTAGGTTACTGTTGAGGAAAAGGTATGTAACACCTTACTCAATCATTTTTAGATCTTTCCTGGCTAGGACAAGATAGTTGGGAATGTCACCCAGGGTTTATAGCCTCAAAACATTCACTCAACCCGTAAGTATTGATTACAAGGATTAAGGTTGATTTTATGATTTGTATATGTTGCAATGCAAAAATAAAATTTATACAAGGGTACAATAATGTATAAAACTTTTACAATAAAGTAAACATGGAGACCAAAAGTGAAAGGAGGAACCAAGTCATGAAAACACATGTATGAGACAGGACAGTAATTTGATTTATTTCATTCTGAGATACAAAAGTGTATTTCTCTTTACAAACCCCTGCGAGGGTATGGACCAAAGTCAGATTTAGAGGTCTTTGATGGGAACCATACAACAAGACTCTGGCAGTAAAATAAAACTGAAATTAATGATCTGGATCAACTTGCCACAAAAATGTTTCCATTTGACTCTGCAAGATATCATTTAGCAACCATGAAAATTAATTCACAAATAGACAAGAATACACATACTATAAAGGATGAATCAAACACCTTTAAAACAAGCAGCTGAAAAGTATGATTTAGTTTTGAACTTTGCTGCCTTCAATAAGACCCTTCTGTCAACAAGAGGATTAGGTTTTCAAGTAACTCAGAAAATAATGAAAACTTAAACTATCTCATTTAACTAAAGAGTAAACCTTAGTCTTGTCTTTCTCCTTCTATTCTCCCCTTGTCTCTTCTTCTCATTGAACCTTTATTCTTTCTCAATAAGTTGAGGTAGTTCAACTACTTTCTTTAGTTAAGTCAAATTAACTTAAATAATTAGTTTAGGGAGAAATAATTAATAATAATATATAAATAAGGGTCTAGTTAATAATTACTAAATAGGTGGGACCCCTTGTGACTCTCCTCATTCTTTTGCTAATCATCAAATATAAAATACAAAATTTTATCATTTGGATCATATAACACCCTTGTAGCTCCCATTGATATCATTTAAATCGAATATTTAAATATCAACAAAATTTAAGGACATATCCCCCCCCAAAAAAATACATCCATTTTATCCTAAAAAATATTCAAAATAAAGTTTGTTGTACCCAAAAGTTGAAAATTATTAAACACCGTCTTCATCATTGAAAATCATAAAAAACCTTTAAAATCCATATTTGTTGCTTTGCAAGGCATATTTCCTCTTCTCGCTGCTATCTCCAACTGACTTTCCTTGAGTGGCCCTTAGTTGGTTAGACCCTTGGGGCTGTATTTCCCTAATCACATGAGAGCAATCATCTTTTAGGTGGAGGCGTGAAGACACAGAATTAGAGGATTCCGTGGATGGACGAGAGGGGGAAACTGTTGCTTTTCCTTTGTCTTGCATAGGTTGCGGGATATCGGTTTTTAATCTTTTTCTAGCGTTTGAGTATTGTACTGGCGAAACAACAGGAGAAATTTGAACATTGGGATTAATTGGTAGAGGTAAAGGCAATGAAACAGTGTGCCAACCACGGTGGTGAGAGACAAGCCGGTGGACAATTTCTTTCCAACTGTCATTAGCAGGGACTTCGGGCTACAATGACACATGTGGAGGAACGAGAATGCCAGGAAAATTCTAAGGAGGCTGAAATGGGGGTCTGTCAGGTCGGGGATGCAAGATACCATGGCCAACCAAATTAAAAAACCCAGCTTGAAACAACTGGTTCAATTCTTGTGGATCAACATCTAAATGAATAGAAAACCAAAGCCTTATATGGCCTTGCTACCAGTTACCTCTGCCTCTGTTATTTCGACCATTATTGCCCCTACTGAAAAAACTCATCCTATAGCAATAATTAATCAGTCATGAAAATCTTAATAACCCATACATGAGACTCTGCTTACATAAATCAAGAGTTGGCTCTATAATTTACTACAAGACACATGCAATCCATCCATCAAAATTCCATTTATTAATTGTCACGTGAACAGGGAATTGATAGGGTCAATGGGAGTATGGAGGGATTGTATTTAGCATAAAGTGATATCATGGAGGGGGAAGAATTTACGAATACTGTTCAAACAATCAATAAAAACCATCAACTGTGTAAAAGCATATCCCGGAATATCAGTCATCAATCTCTACCATGTCAACTTTCCTTCATTTCCATATAAACTTCTCTTAAAAATAAATATAACAGAACAGGGAATGGATAAGTGAAATTGGCATCATGAAGGGGTTGTATTTAGTGAAAAATGGTATGATGGAAGGGATTCCCACAAATATTGTTCTAATAATACATCAAACAATGCCATCCTCGATGTTAATTAATAATCAAAACCTTTTATTGTTTCAATAATGAACAACACTATGTTTCCAGAAAACAACTCAGAAATAGTGTTTCTTTCCAAGGCTACTCATTTGCTTGAGAAATTGCATTGCATAGTAACCAATTTTATATTGCCCAGGAATTAATTAACAATAATAACACTGCTTATATATAACAGAATTGAGGAGTGAGTAATATCATAATAACCACAGCCAATACAACAAATAGTTGCGAAGTGGACAGGCTATGATCCATAATGTCAACACCAATAAAGTTTAAACCCACAGGGTCCCATGAAGTGTCTAAAGGTTCCTTGGGTATAACAATAATTTGACCGAAACCACAATTAACCAAACCTTCCAATTTATTACATTCTGGTTCATAAAACTTCATTAAAGCATTTCATAATTCATATACAGATGCTCCTCACATTTGAAAACAACACATAGCAAGCTATATTTTAACAATACTTTTTCAACATTGCCATCAACCCCATATTTTTTCTTGTGACAGACTGTATCTTCAGATGAATAAGTGGGTTCAACATTCCTTCTACCATCAATCAAACCCGTGGCCAAACAAAAGAGCACAAACATTGATTTTATCAAATTATGGGTAGGAAAATTTCCATGATAATTTCCAATGCACAGGGTTCAATACGCAATAGTGGATAGTAAGGTGGTAGAAGAAAGCAACTAAGAAACTGAGGGTTTGGCCAGAAGGAGCACGAAAGGTTTAATCCTTCACAAAAATCCACATTAACACTCGCAGAGTAGTGACCAGGGCGCAAACACAATAGCCATGAAAACCAACCACCAAAATGATAGGCATAGTGTCCATATAACCCACAAGTAAGGAGCAGTGATACGCTCTTGTCAAACAGGGAAGAAACCAAAAAAAAGATACAATAGGCAAGACAAGCTCGTGACTTTCCCAACGATATTATTTTCCATAACAAAAATGCGAACAACTATACACAACAAAAGACACCACACCTCTTTTTCAATGCCATGGTTCAAATACAACAACCACAGGAAACCAAAACCTTGCAAATAACCAATACACAGTCTGAATTCATTCATATAAAAACTTTGGAAATGCACAAACCTTGAGAAAACAAGATCCAACTGTTGACTTAAATATCAGAGCGAATGTTCATGGATGGAAAAGCAAGAAAAGTCCATACCTGTGTAAAAAATTGCTAAGGAGAAAAGACCAGCCTGTATACCTCCTCCACGATCGAGCAAAGCGGAGCTGCAACAACCAACAAGAGCAAATGAAAAATGACTAGGGTGGTGAGATCAATGTGAGTTAGAGTGATGTGCATTTAGTACATGTCGCTTCTACATTTGCGTTTTCATTAATGGCCAGTACAAGTAGGCCCACTATACCATTTATCAACCATTAACATCCAAATCAACTGAATACAAGCCAACTATACCATAGTTGCCAATGTTCCAATTTTGTGAATGCACCAACCCTTTCCATTATTCCCATTTCACATACAATAAAACTTTGCTAGTGGAAATTAAATCACAACCCAACTTACAATGCAACACTTGTAGCAAGGGTCAAGGTGATCACCCAACTAACCATACCCCATATAAAATATAAAAATTAAACTGGAGTGTACATTCCTTATCCATTCAAAGGCAGCATAGTCACATTTTGTGAGAGATAATTTAGACAACATCGTTCCTTGTTTAGTCACCTTGCCCATTTCGTCCTATAATAATTATTTTGACAACAGTTTAAAGAAAATAAACTGTAGAGTTTGTGTCGCAACCAAGGCATAAACACATGAAATGTAAGTGTCGCTTTTCCATCATTGTCACATAAGTCACACAAGGGGTCCCACCTATTAGTATATGATTAAATATAATTAAATAATAAGGCCTTGCAACCATTTGCAAACAGGTACCCTATGTTGCGCTTTTGAGTGTCAACAAACTGGCGACTCCACAGGTAAATCTGTTTTCAACAGATTAAGAACTCGAAATGTTTGGTTTTGCATATCGGTGAACATAGATCAAATAATTATTGAACATAATGATTATGCAATAGGGGGAAAAAGATGGCTTAAGGGAAAAAATGATCCGAGACTTTGGTAATAACTCATGAAAAGTGGTACGTATGAGGGGGTTTGGTCCTGTATGCATAACATTCGATCAGTCACAGTAAAAGTGTTTCTTTGTTTTAAGGATAAATTTTCTAATATGCTCTTTTGAATTTTAGGATGGAGGGAAGAAAGGGATGGCAGAAAATAGGGAAGAAAATCAAATCATCTATCTAACAACAATATTGGAAGCAAAAAGAAATTTCAACGATGTCTAAAAGGAGGACATCATGACAGCTGTGTAACTTTATTGTTATTGATCAAAAATACTTATAGAATGACAGTGTTGTGGCGAAACTAATCCAAAACTTATTTCTGATAAATAAAAAACAACAAAAAATGAAACAACAAAAATTGAACAATCAATTAAACAAAGCAAAATAAAACAACGAAACAGAAAGCTATATGCAATAGTGATTTCCACATGGAATTTATTAATCAAGTTGGTCCCACATAATGTTTCAAGTGGGAACCATTTGTACTATAGGAAAACAATCGCTCTTCCAAATATTTTAAAAGATAAGAGTTTGCGCCTAGGACAAAAGTGATCTTGAAGGGACCTAGCCATAATTTCTGAAACTTTGAATGTCTTCCTCTGTCAGGATGGGTTGAGTTGCAAAGAAAGACTTTCTCATTTACTTTAAATTTGACAGCTTTTGCACATTTGTTAAAATATTTTTTCACAGTTTGTTGTCTTCTCTTTATGTTTTCCAAGGCAAACATTCTTTGTTCTTCTAAGGCTAATAGTGCATTTATCGTTTGAGGGACATTGGAAGAATTTAATTCTTCAATCTGTAGCATCAACCATAGTGGGGAGACTTCCAATTTAGTAGGAAGAATGGCTTCTTGACCATAAACCAATTGGAAAGGGGTGCAACCTGTGCTTACCTTGGTGGTAGTGCGATCTGCCTAAAGGGCATAAGTGAGAAGGGTGTGCCATTAACGAGGCTTATCTTCGATGAGCCTTTTTATGATCCTAACCAGATTTTTGTTAGTAGAATAGGCTTGCCCATTTCCTTGAGGGTAATAATCTAATGAGGTGAAATGTTTGACCCTCAATTTAGCTAAAAATTGAGTCAATTTAGCGGAAATGAAAACAGGACCATTGTTTGTAATAATCTCTAAAGGAATGCCAAATCTGGAGAAGATATTAGTTTCCAAGAAAGCAATTACTTGCTCATCCTATGAGTGTCTAAGAGGGACAAATTCAATCCACTTAGTGAAATAATCAGTGGCTGTCAAAATGAAAATCTGCCCTGCGGAAGACAAAGGATTAATAGGACCAATAAAGTCTAGGCCCCATTTAGAAAATGGAAAATATGGGAGAACAGGTTGCAAAGGCATAGCAGAAAGACGCTCTTTCCCAGTGAATTTTGGCACTTGTCATAAGATCTTGTGAACTTATAAGAATCTCGAAAAATTGAAGGCCAATAATAACCATTTCTGATGATTTTAAAAGCAGTAGCTTTAATAGAAAAGTGGCCACCAATGTGCATAACAAAATATGAAGATCCATGAGTTTCCTGTAACAATTTTTGTGCTTCCTCATTATTCACACATCAAAGTAATATACCATTAGTAGACCTCCTGAACAAAAAGTATCCTAAAATAATATACCTGGAAGATTCAAGACGAAGCCTTCTCCTTTGATGAGGATCTAAGTCATCTGGGCATTTCTGATATTGCAAGTAGTACACCAGATTTTTATACCAACGGTGTTCAACAATAGAAAGGGTTTGGCTCTCAATATAAAATAATACTGAAAGAGGATTATTTTGATCATCATTTTCTTCACTTGCTTCAACATGTTGAGCTAAGTGAAGGGCTAAGTATCACCCCTTAATTGTTTTCGAAGTCATGATGGTTAAATCATGCTCCTGGATTTTGGCAAGCCAATGTGCAAGCTTTCCTAAAAGATAAGTTTGTGAAAGGAACAACTTGACAACATGTAAAGGGACTTTTACCTGCGTATGTTTGCCTAGGATAAAGTGGCGAAATTTCTCTACAACTTTAACAAGAGCAAAGGCATGTTTCTCAATGTAAGAGTACTTGAATTCGTCATCTGATAAAATTTGGCTCATGTAAGCTACATGTTTCTCATTATTCTGATCATCACATTGTAAGAGGATAGCAAAAACTACTTCCTCAATGGCATTAGTGTATATGATAAAATCTTTCTCAAAGTCTGGTTTTTCCAGAACTGGTGCATAATTGATTGCCTTCTTAATCCTTACGAAATCATTTTTGACATCATCTGTCCAAGAAAAGGAGTGATCTTTCTTTAGAAGATTATGAATCAGTTTAACCATTAAAGCAAAATCAGGAACAAACCTGCGGGCAAAGTCGATAATACCCATAAAGGATCGAACCTCCTTTTTGGAAGTGGGGGTAGGAAGGTTCAGGATAACAACAATACTTTTTGGATCTATGCTTATTCCTGAATTAGAAACAATATATCCAAGGAGCTTACCATTGGTGACGCCAAAAATAGATTTAGAAGGATTTAAGTAAATGCCAAATTTTGTACATCTCATGAGAACTTTCCCGAGATGACCGAAGTGATCCAATCGATTATTTGAATAGACAATCAAATCATCAAGATATACTAGGATAATTTTACCGATCAGATCATCAAAATCTATTTGCATAGCTCTCTGGAAGGTGGCACCTGCATTAGATAATCCAAAAGACATGTGTTCATAAGCAAATGTGCCCTAGCGTGTAGTAAAGGTGGTTTTGTATCTATCGGTCATTTTTACCTTGATTTGATTATATCCAAAGAAACCATCAAGTAAGGACATCATTTGTGACCATGCGACCTATTGCAAAATCATTTCCATATTAGGGAGAGGAAAATGATCTTTTACGCTAGCTCTATTCAATGAACGAAAATCAACGTATAATCGAATCTGACCAGTTGTTTTCCTAACATGAACCAAATTTGAAACCCACTCAGAATACTTAACTGGAAAGATTATACCAGCTTTCAAAAGTTTTTCCGACTCCTTTCTAATAGTAGCTTCAAGTGAGGGGTTAATGGGTCTTTTTTTTGCCTCACTGGTTTTATCCCTTCCTTGATAGGAATGGCATGTTGTATGAGAGCAGGATCAAAACCACAAATATCCTCGTATAACCATGCAAAAACATCTTGAAATTCACGTAGTAGTTCCGTGAATTTCTCCTTTTCCTCGTCGGAACATTGGGCACCTATTTTAACCATCTTTGGAGATTCGAAGGTCCCAAGGTTCAAGAAAATGGTATTACCCACTTTCCTTTTCGACCCCTCTTCCTTATGTGTTTCTTTGTTGCTCACATCACTCAATAAAAGTGAACTCTCAAGAGGAGTCAATCCTTTTGGAAATTTGTCATCTCCATAGATATGATTTCCTTAGGCTTAAACAATTTATTTTGTATGAAAGCACACATGCCTTCATCATTAGGGAAAACTTGCCATGATTCTAGATTATCTGGAATGTGAGGACGATATAAATATTGAAAAGTACAATCAGGCCTTTGAGGTATAAGTTGTCGAGTAGGGGATGCTGTAAATACAACTAACCTATCGCCCATTGAATTAAGTTATCTCTTAAAATGAGTGATGTTAAATGATAACAGATTCGAGATAAGCACCCAAACAACTTGGGTATATCATTTCATCAACTTATTGCTAGGATAATAGATTTTACGCACAAGGTTCACAACAAGTTCAGAATCACCAAAAACTGTAAGGTGGCCACAACCAAGGTTATAAGCATATTCGATGGCTAGAAGTAAGGCTTCAAACTCGGTGACATTGTTTGTGCAAGCAAACTCTAACCTATAAGAAAAGTTGTGGATTTTACCTATAGGTGAGTACAAGATAATGCCAGCTCCATTACCTTCGTTTGAGAATGAGCCATCGAAATGCATGTGCCACATACCGTCTTCTAAATCAATTTTTTCTAAAGTTGTGTCACCCTCATCAGCAAAGATAGAGTACACCCCTAAGTCTTCCTCAAGATAATTTACATTCGGTTGAGGAATACTCTCTATGTATGGTTAAATTCTTCCTTCTCTTAGGACAATGATATTCTTTCCATTCCGGGGAATGGATAAGTGTGTCCCATCAAGCGAAAGATATCCACCTATTAGGGCTTGCCAGTATCTTCCTAGGATAATAGAATAGTTGCTTACTGCCATGTCAATTACTTGGATGCTAAGGGTTGTCCTTATTTTGGGATGTGCACATAGAACTAAGGTTACATATTTGATTTCACCTATTGTTGACTGCTGCAGAATGTTATAGGAGAGCTTGCTTCTAGAATTTTCATTAGTACATGATAAGCCTAGCTCTTCCATGATGATTTTTGACATTACGCTTGGGACCGAACTGCCATCAATTAAGAAACAATGAGCTATCTTATCCATATTTTTTACATAAATAAAAAATGGAGGGTTTTTTACAGAGTGTCTAAAATTATTTACACCTATCTTATTTACAGTGGGATCCTCTTCTTTTTCCTCTTTAGAAAGATTGGCTATGGTGGAAGCTTTTCCTTCCATAAAATTCCTGAGATGCTTTTGTTGTTCAAGGATGAAAACCATGTCCAAAAGAGTAGCATCGGCCTTGATATTAGCCAGTTGGTTAAGGATGTTATACTTGGAAGAGGGAAGAGGGGAAGGAACTCCTTGACTCTCGAGAACTTTGACAATTTGTACATTAGTACCTTGTGAAGATGAGGCTGGAGTGGAAGAAGCATGAGGAGGATCGTATTTCCCTTTAGGAGCATAAGATTTGTTCCTAGTATTTATGATCATAACATCTTCCGGTTCTACCCAATCTAGAACAACGATAGTGGTTTTGGGATTCTTGCCAAAGATTTTATCACTGGCACTCTTCTTAACTTTGCAAGTACTTTCTTCATGATTTTCTTTGCAAAAGTTACACCAACTGTGAGACATAATGGCCTTGGTCCGAAAACTATTTTTAATTGTATTGCTAAAAGGCATTGCGGATGAAGAAGATGCCCCAGAAGTAAGTGAGGGAACATTCCCCTTTCGTTCACAGGCTATCATTCAGTTGTTCATATCTTGTACAAGTTGTAGGAGGGTAGACATATCTATTTGTTTCACCGAGTCTCCTTTAGGGAGACCTGTTCTTTCAAGTTTCTCTTCGTACTCCAGGCAAGTGTGGAGAGCGGAGCAAAGATTGTCAATAGCCTTTTCTTCGAGCCTATGAAGATAAGGATAGGGAAGTGCATTATAGTAATGCATGAAAGCAGCTTGGTTTTGGGGGCGGATTAGTTCATGGATTTGATTATACAATTTGGT
Source organism: Picea mariana (assembly GCA_032191745.1). Taxonomy (NCBI): domain Eukaryota; kingdom Viridiplantae; phylum Streptophyta; class Pinopsida; order Pinales; family Pinaceae; genus Picea; species Picea mariana. Next base: position 12,432 of record JASDQU010882791.1, read on the forward strand.
GAAGCGGAGGTTAAAGGACTTAATAGTCTCACCATCTTTGTAAGAAATATTGTTATATTCCCTTAACTGTTTGACTAGGCTCTTGGATTGTCCATAAGTGGACTTGAACCAATAAGCCAACTCTTCCCAAGTGGAAATGATCTTTGAAGGGAGATCACAAAAATCAACTGTTTCTTTCCCTTCAAGGGAGTTTCAAATAAGCTCATGCATGTATCATTATCGTTAGCCCCGATATTATGACAAGCATTAGAAAACACCACTAGGTGTTTGTTTGTAGAAACTGTATTATTCCTCGAGAACTTAGGAAGATTCTCCTTGAACTTGGGTGATGTACGAGTAGCAGGTGCTAGATTCAAGGGAGAAGATACATGCCATGGGGTGGTCATAGCATCTTCCTCAAAATGAAAAACCTCGTACTTCTTTAGAACTTTAGCAGGGTTGGTAGTCGATTGTATAGGAACTTAATGACTATATAGACTACCAATTACCGATGAGGCTGAAGGTTGGGATGATGAAGCACCTCCAAAACCACTAGCACCACCTGCAAATGCCATTTTGAAAGTGATGGGTAAGGGAGAAAAGGGGGAGCTGGAAGAATCATACAAAGTCCTCCTTAGAGTGCTTTCTTGGGTCAACAAAATGGCTTTCCTTCTTCCTATTTCAATGATAGGAGTAGCTTCAGGGGACAATCCTCTTCTTCTTCTAGAAATGCGAGGATTTGAGGACATGAAAACGAAAAACAAAGACTAAGGAAAAGGAGGTTACCGTTGGTTTCTAGGCTGCCTTTGCCTAGCTTCCCAACGTTCACGTATACTTATATCTTGTTCAACTACTTCCCAAGAGCATTCAATCTCGACCTGGGTACTAGCAGTTTCTAGGATAGTATTGAATAAAGTCAAGGAAATGCTAGTTTGGTCTTTAACATAGTGTTCAATATTAGGCTGCCTTGTAGAAGGTACTATCATGAGAAAAATCAATCAAAGAGTGCTAAAAAAATACAGAAAGATTCAAAGATAATCATGAATACAATCAACCAGAGATATATGGAAGATCTCCCCAGTATGGTCACCAAATAAATGTTGAGGAAAAGGTATGGAACACCTTACTCAATCAGTTTCAGATCTTGCCTGGCTAGGACAAGATAGTTGGGAATGTCACTCGGGGTTTATAGCCTCAAAACATTCAATCCGTAAGTATTAATTACAAGGACTAAGGCTGATTTTATTATTTGTATACATTGCAATGTAAAAATAAAATTTATACAAGGACACAAGAATGTATACAACTTTTACAATAAATTAAACATGGAGACCAAAAGAGAAAGGAGGAACCAAGTCATGAAAACACATGTATGAGACAGGACAATAATCTGATTTATTTCATTCTGAGATACAAAAGTGTATTTCTCTTTACAAACCCCTGTGAGGGTATGGACCAAATTTAGATTTAGAGGTCTCCGATGGGCACCATACAAAAAGACTCCGACAATAAAATAAAACTGAAATTAATGATCTGGATCAACTTGCCACAAAAATGCTGCCATTTGACTATGCAAGATATCATTTATCAGCCATGAAAATTAATTCACAAACAGACAAGAATACACAGACTATCAAGGATGAATCAAACACATTTAAAACAAGTGGATGAAAAGTATGATTTATTTTTTAACCTTGTTGCCTTCAATAAGACCTTGTTGTCAACAAGAGGACCAAGCTTTCAAGTAAACTCATAAATAAATGAAAACTGAAACTATCTCATTTAACTAAAGAGAAAATCTTAGTCTTATCTTTGTCCTTCTATTCTCCCCTTGTCTCTTCTTCTCATTAAACCTTTATTCTTTCTCAATAAGTTGAGGTAGTTCAACTACTTTCTTTAGTTAAGTCAAATTAACTTAACTAATTAGTTTAGGGGGAAATAATTAATAATAATATATAAATAAGGGTCTAGTTAATAATTACTAAATAGGTGGGACCCCTTGTGACTCCCATCATTCTTTTGCCAATCGTCAAATATAAAATACAAAATTTTATCATTTGGATCATAGAACACCCTTGTAGCTCCCATCAATATCATTTAAATCAAATATTTAAATATCAACAAAATTTAAGGACATATCCCCCAAAAAAACAATATATCCATTTTATCCACAAAAATATCCAAAATAAAGCTTGATGTCCCCAAAATTTGAAAATTATTAAATACTGTCTTCAACACTGAAAATCATAAAAAACCTTTAAAATCGATATTTGCTGCTTTGTGAGGCATATTTCCTCTTCTCACTGCTGTCTCCAACCGACTTTCCTTGAGTGCCCCTTGGTTGGTTAGACCCTTGGGGTTGTATTTCGCTGATCACATGGGAGCAATCATTTTTTAGGTGGAGGCATGAAGACACATACTTAGAGGATTCTGTGGATGGACTGGAGGGGAAACCGCTGCTATTCCTTTGTCTTGCACAGGCTGTGTGATATCAATTTTTAATCTTTTGCTAGCATGCGAGGATTGTACTAGCGAAACAACATGAGAAATTTGAACATTGAGATTAATTGGTGGTGGTAAAGGCAATGAAACAGTGGGCCAACCACGGTGGTGAGAGACATGATGGTGGACAATTTCTTTCCAACTGTCATTAGCAGGGACTTCGGGCTGTAATGACACATGTGGAGGAACGAGAATGCCAGGAAAATTCTAAGGAGGCTGAAATGGGGGTCTGTCAGGTCGGGGATGAAAGATGCCATGGCCAACCAAATTAAAAAACTGAGCTTGAAAGAGCTTGTTCAACTCTTGTGGATCAACATTGAAATGAATAGAAAACCGAGGCATTCTATGACCTCGTTGCTAGTTACCTTTGCCTCTATTATTTCGACCATTATTGCCCCTACTGAAAAAACTCATCTTGTAGCAATAATTAACCAGTCATGAAATTATTAATAACCCATACATGAGACTTTTCTTACATAAATCAAGAGTTGGCTCTATAATTTACTACAAGACACATGCAATCCATCCATCAAAATGCCATTTATTAATTGCCACATGAACAAGGAATTGATAGGGTCAATGGGAGTATGGAGGGATTGTATTTAGCGTAAAGTGCTATCATGGAGGGGGAAGAATTTATGAATACTGTTCAAACAATCAATAAAAACCATCAACTGTGTAAAATCATATCCCAAAATATCAGTCATCAATCTCTACCATGTCAACTTTCCTTCATTTCCATATAGACGTCTCTTAAAAATAAATATCACAGAACAGGGAATGGATAAGTGAAATTGGGATCATGAAATACCTAAAACATTGGGATCATGGAATACCTAAAACATTGTATATATTGTATGATGAATGGTGAAATTAATAAAAAAAAGAGTTGAAAGGTGCGACACCAAGGAAGGCTGGTTTTCTCCCAGTTAAGGGATTCCAACGTAAATCTCTGTGTACTATGTGTATGAGCCATTGATTAATTTATGTTTTTCTTAAGAATCTGTATGCATTGCTTTACTTCACAGGTTTAAAACTTACAAAATTGGGATCATGAAGGGGTTGTATTTAGCGAAAAATGGTATGTTGGAAGGGATTCCCATGGATATTGTTCTAATAATACATCAAACAATGCCATCCTCGATGTTAATTAAAAATCTAAACCTTTTACTGTTTCAAGAATGAACAACACTCTGTTTCCAGAAAACAACTCAGAAATAGTGTTTCTTTCCAAGGCTACTCATTTTCCTAAGAAATTACATTGCATAGTAACCAATTTTATATTGCCGAGGAATTAATTAACAATAATAACATTGCTTATATATAACAGAGTCAAGGAGTGAGCAATATGATAATAACCACAACCAATAAAACAAACAGTTACAAAGTGGATATGTTATGATCCATAATGTCAACACCAGTAAATTTTAAACCCACAAGGTCCCATGAAGTGTCTAAAGGTTTCCCGCGTATAACAATAATTTGACCGAAACCACAATTAATCAAACCTTCCAATTTATTGCATTTTGGTTCATAAAACTTCATTAAAGCATTTCATACTTCATATACAAATGTTCCTTGCATTTGAAAACAACACACAACAAATTAGATATCATTTTTAGGATTAACTGCGTAGTTTAAGTCATTACACTACGCAGTTAATCCCGAAAATGATATCTAATATGTTGTAGTGTGGAAGCCCCTCAACACACAACAAGTTGTATTTTAACAATACTTTTTCAACATTACCATCGAACCCATATTTTTTCTTGTGACAGATTGTATCTTCAGATGAATAAGTGTGTTCAATATTCCTTCTACCATCAATCAAACCCATGGCCAAATATAAGAGCACAAACAATGCTTTTATCAAATTCTGGGTAGGCAAATTTTCACGATAATTTCCAATGCATAGGGTTCAATATGCAACAATGGATAATAAGGTGGTAGAAGAAAGCAGCTAACAAACTAAGGGTTTGGCCAGAAGGAGCATGAAAGGTTTAATCCTTCACAAAAATCCACATTAACACTCACAGAGTAGTGACCAGGACGCGACACAATAACCATGAAAACCAACCACCAAAATGACAGGCAGAGTGTCCATATAACCCACAGGTAAGGAGTAGTGATACACTCTTGTCGAATAGGGAAGAAAAAAAAAAAAGAGACAAGAGGCAAGACATGCTCGAGACTTTCCCAATGATATTCTTTTCCATAACAAAAATGCGAACAACTATACACAACAAAAGACATCACACCTCTTTTTCAATGCCATGGTTCAAATACAACCACCACATGAAACCAAAACCTTGCAAATAACCAATACACAGTCTGAATTCATTCATATAATAGCTTTGGAAATGCATAGACTGTGAGAAAACAAGAGCCAACTATTGACTTAAAGAGTAGAGAAGGTAGGTACATTGTGTAAAGTGACCAAAGGATCACTGGTGATAGCAAAAGGAGAGAAGGTAGGTACATTGTATTTATGTGCTGGTAATATTGATTCTTCTATCTCTTTAGCTTCTATAGGAGTGGATACAACTCCTTGGCATCATAGGATTGGACACATGAGCGAGAAGGGGATGCATATACTTCACAAAAGGAATTTGTTGCTAGATCTTAAACAAATTGATTTAGATTTCTGTGAGCACTATTTTTATGGAAAACAAAAGAGAGTTCGATTTCTCGGAGTCGGAAAATAAAAGAAGAGTGAAAGGTTAGATCTTGTGCATATAGATGTATGGAGACCAACTCAGGTATCATCTCTTGGTGGCTCTCATTATTATGTTACTTTTATTGATGATGCAACTAAAAAACTTAGGTTTATTGCATTCGACAAAAATATGATGTTTTTGATACTCTTAAGAAATAGAAAGCTTTGGTTGAGAATGAGACAGGAAAAATGTTGAAGTGTCTTAGATCAAACAATGGAGGTGAATATTGTAGCAAGGATTTTGATGATTACTATTCATAATATGGGATTCATAGAGAGAAAAAAGTTCCAGGAACACCACAATAAAATGGTGTGTCAGAAAGGATGAACAAGACAATCATGGAGCGTGCAAGGAGTATGAGATTGCATGCTGAGTTTCCCTTACAGTTTTGGGAAGATGTTGTAGATACTATTGTTTACTTAATAAACAGAGGACCTTCAAACTATTTGTATGGTGGAATTTCAGAGGAGGAATGGACATGTAAAAAGGTAAACTATTGTTTTTTGAAGACTTTCGGTTGTGAAGCATTTGTCCATATTGATAAAGAAAATAGAACAAAGCTTGAGGCAAAATCCAAGAAGTGTACCTTTATTGGATACAATGTTAATGATTTTGGTTATCGCTTATGGGATTATGAAAATCACAAAATAATTAGGAGTAGATATGCCATATTAAATGAGAATGTCATGTACAAAGATCAATTGCAGGGAAAGAAACAAGAAAAAAAAAAACCAGAATACACAGTGCTTAGTGAGATCATTGAAAAAGAAATTCCAAAGGTACTAGAAAATTAAAATGTACAACAACAGGAGTAACGAGTACCTCAAACTCCTACAAGTGTTGTTAGAACATCTACCAGGTTAAGTAGACCCCCTGAACGATACTCTCCTTCATTGTATTATTTATTGTCGACTGATTATGGTGAACCAGAATGTTATGAAGAGGCAATGCAGGTAGACACTAAAAAGAAGTGGGAGCAAGGCATGAAAGAGGAAATGGATTCCTTGGTAAATAACCAGACTTGGGACTTGGTTTAGATGCCTGCAGAAAAAAGAGCATTCCAGAATAAACGAGTTTACAAGTTGAAGGAAGAAGATCAAGGCAAAAAGAAGTACAAGGCTAGACTTGTTGTAAAGGGGTTTGCACAAAAGAAAGGTATATATTTTGATGAAATATTTTCTCCTATTGTTAAGATGACTTCAATTAGGACTATTTTAAGCCTTGTGGCAATAGAAGATTTACATCTTGAACAGTTAGATGTAAAAACAACTTTTCTCCATGGGTATTTGGAGGAAGAGATTTATATGCAACAACCATAGGGGTATGAGGTCAAAGGGGAGGAAAATTTGGTATACAGGTTGAAGAAGAGATTGTATGGCCCAAAGCAAGCTCCAAGGCAGTGGTATTTGAAGTTTGACAGGTTCATGACATAACAAGTTTATAGTAGATGTCATTTTGACCACTGTGTTTATTTTAAAAGGATAGAAAATGGAAGTTATATTATCTTGATATTGTATGTTGATGACATGATTGTTGTAGGTTCTAATATGCAAGATATAAATGTGCTCAAGAAAGAATTAGCTAATTCACTTGCAATGAAGGATTTGGGTGTTGCAAAGAAAATCCTTGGTATGAGAATAACAAGAGACAGGGAAAATCGCAAATTGACATTGTCTTGGGGTGAGTACATAGAGAAGGTATTGGAGAGGTTTAGAATGCATAATGTAAAACTAGTTAGTACACCTTTGGTCAACCATTTCAAATTAATCAAGGAAATGTGTCCCAGGACACAGGAGGAGCTAGAATACATGTCCAGGGTCCCTTATTAATCAACACTTGGCAGCTTGATGTATGTGATGGCTTGCACAAGACAAAATATTGCACATGCAGTGGGAGTTGTGAGCAGGTATATGAAAAATCCAAGTAAAGAACATTGGGAGGCAGTAAAGTGGATTGTTGGGTATTTGAAAGGTACTGCTACTCATGCATTATGTTTTGGAGATTTAGACATTGTTCTATAGGGATATGTTGATTCATATATGGCAGGTGATAAAGATAGCAGGAGGATCACCACATAATATGTTTTTACTATAGGTGGAACATCAATAATTTGGATTTTGAAACTGTAAAAGGTTGTTGCACTTTCAATAACAAAAGCGGAGTATGTTGCTACTATAAAGGCTAGTAAAGAAATGATTTGGTTACAGAGGTTTATGGAGGAATTGGGAAAGAAGTAGGAGAATAGTAGGTTGTACTGTGACAACGAGAGTGTCATTCATCTTGCAAATAACTCAACCTTCCATTCAAATACTAAGCATATACATCTCAGGTACCATTTCATACAATCCGTCTTGGAAGATGGACATTTGAAGTTGGAAAAGATACATACTAGTCAAAATCCTGCAGACATGTTAACAAAGGGAGTAACCATGGAGAAACTGAGTTCCTGCTCAATTTCAGTTGGCCTTCAAGCATGAAGATGAAGATGAGAAATTTTCCAGGTCCAAGGTGGAGTATAGTCCAACAAGTACAACAACAATGGAGTTGTTATGATCAATCTCCAAGTTGGAGATTGTTGGTTGTGGAGCCTGATTATCTTCCTAATTCAGAGGTTTGTTTTAGCCGTGCTTGGACCCCATTCCCTAATGGGGGGGTGTGTGGGGGGGATTCCCCCCCCACAAATATCACCAAGGGTGTCCAAGGGGGGCATAAACAACTTTTGTAGCCCCACCCTGGCGGGGGATTCAGGGGCAGTGCCCTCGAAGCAAAATATTGGGAAAAATTGCCTTGAAAAATATTTTAATTTCATAGTCAATCTGGACCGTTCATTATAAGTTCGCAGATCTAATGGTAGAAGTTATTTTAAGGTTTTTTTTCCCTAGAAGGAAACCCTCTTTTATGAGGGAATTGTATTGTGTTTGTGTATGTGTGTGTGTGATTATTGTATTATGAGAGAGGAGACTGAAAGAGGAAGGAGAGGAAGTTACATCGATTGAGTTATAGGTTGTATCCCTTCATTTTATTGGATAAAAAAAGGAAGGACTTGGCAATTTCTCTGGTGGACGTAGCCCACACTGGATGAACTACGCATATTTGTGTATATGTTGTATTGCATATCTTCTTTGTTTTATTTTCACATTTGTTTTATTTTATTGTTCTGCGATCCTATTTTTCTAACAATGGTTGTTGGTGTACTTAATTATGCACTATCTTGGAGAGGCGCTAGGCTTGGAGGATCTTTCTCTTGGTTATTCTTGGTCATATTATTGAGGCACTAGAATTGGGGAGGAATTTCTCTATATGGTATTTTGACCTGGTGATGGTGATGTACTAGTAATATCTTGGACTGAATTCTTCTCTAAGAAAGGTCACTGGTTTTTCTCCCAAGGTTGGGTTTCCCAGGATAAACTCTTGTGTTCTTGTGTCTACTGTGCATGGTTAATATTTCTAGATCTTGTTATTTCTGCTTCATTGTTATAGTTGATATTTTCAGTGTATAGTTATTCTATGATAACTATGGTATGCAAGTGAATCTTGTTTTTGAAATCATAAGGCAATAATTATCAAGATTTGAGAATTAGAAAAATCAACATTGTGATCACAACATCTAGAGAACTAAAGAAGATCATAATCAAATATAGGTTCCCATTGTCAAATATGGATGTTCTGATGGATATTTTGAGTGGTGCTAGATATGCCACAAAGATTGATGTGAAAAATGGTTATTACCATATTTGGATTAACGAGGGTGACAAACAAAAGAGTCCATTCAAAAGAAAGGATGAATCATATAAGTGGTTATTTATGTCACTGCACTGACCAATGTGTCCAACACATTCATACCAATGATGACATAGTTATTGCAACTATGCATTGTTAAGAGAATATCACAATATTTCGAACCTCTAACACTAGTGTTTGAAGTAATAAAAAATGACCATTTACACTTTAACTTGAAGAATTTTGAATTATTTAAGGAAGAGTTGGTGTATGTTGTGTTTTTTATGTCCAAAGACAAGTTTTGCATAGAACCAAAGAAGGTGAAAATAATTTTGAATTAGGTGACACCTCACATGAAACTAATTCAAACTCAAAAGTATTGCATTTTAAACGTATTAGAAACACGATGGATTGTGCCTTGCATTTTAAACATCTTTGAAACGGGATGGATCATGTGGATTTTCAATTTCATTTTTTCTTAAGCACACAATACGACTGATTTGGTTACTGTGGACTTTCAACGTAATATTTATAGGCATACACCCTATTAGGTTCCTACTCTAACCCCCTTAAGTAGATAGGTTGCAATGTATTGAGGCCATCTTTATTAAATAAGGTCCATGTCGTAGATATAGTGTGAAAGAAACAATTGTAAGAAGGGTTACTAGAAGGTTCTGCATACTAAAACGTTCCTAGGAGGTTATATAAAAACTATATAAAGAAGTAGAAGCAATGTAATGAGATGCCTTGTGAAGCATATTGTAATTGGAGCTCTACTTATCTAGAGGTGTGCCCCTCAAAGAGGAAAGTGAGTATTGTTATTGTGGTATTATGGTTCTTCTACAATTACCTATTGTTGTTACAATTTTTCATTTCAGCTCTAAATCATGGTATACTATGTTATTTATACTCTAAATCTTCTATTTTTATAATTAAGAATGTGACAAGTGGTATCAAAGCAATTTCCTGAGCCAAGATTTTTAGAAAAAAAAAATTAGTCAAGAGATGTATTCCAACATATATGAATAGCATAGTGATCTGTCATTCAGTGGGTAAATTTGTGGCAGGGGAAGAATACATGCATAAAATACAAGTATTTTCACCTAGTTCTCTAGGGAATGAAATCTAAATTTGACTAGGGTTTGAATCTATGTCTAGGGTATGAATCAAAGAGAGGTGTTGGAGCATGAAATTTAAGGGTACGATGATCCTATGAAATACATGAAGTATGAAGAATACAGGTGAAGTAAAAATTACTATGTGTATGAAGATCGTAGGTTGGTGCCAATACAGGTCTTACCGAGTTGGTGCTAAGCTGAGGAGTTTGGTGTCTCCATTAGGTTGGTGCCTACACAATATATTTATGAGAAGGTTGGTGTCTCTAGTAGGTTGGTTCCTACAAGATTTGTAACAATAGGTTGGTGCCTACATACATTTATAAAGATAAGTTTTTGTGGTTTTCTCCCACAAGGGTTTCCATGTTAAACTCTTTGTACTGTGATTTGAGTTTACAACATTTATTGTTTTAAAGTTAATGAATGATTGATGAATTCTCATTTAAAGTAAAAAGTATCTTATATTGATTCACCACCCTCTTAGTTTAATCATAATTTCAACAATTGGTATCAGAGTGGGTTCTGTTATCTCCTCAAATGACATAGTCAAATTTGTTAATTTTAGGTGATAAGAGATCATTGAAAAATACTTTTCTAAATTTTTTAAGGTTCATTTTTGAGAGCCTTATGTCTGTAATAAAGTTTGAAAAACATTAGATTTCATTTTTTCTTCAAAAAAATCAAAACTCAGGTTTCGGTGGCTAAGCAATTTTCCAAAAGGGATTCTAAGCCACCGAAAGCCTAGCTTTCGACAGCTTAAACGTGAAATTCGGGGCTCTCCTAGCCACTGAAAGCACAAAAATTCTGTGTTTTTACTGGGTTGAGCCATCATTTTCAAACGATGATTTTGAGCAATTGGAAGATCATTTTGAGAAACGGTTGGAGGTTTTCGTGCATAACATGTCAAATACCAATAAACTCTCTCAATTTTTATATAGGTGTCATAGATTGGGAGAATCGAATTCATGTTTGAGCTCTAATTTTCAGATCTCAGAATTTACATGTTTGACACATGTTTTTGAAATGAAGATCACGGACAAATAAAAACGAATCTCAAATAACTGAGAGAGCTTTTTTCTCACAACAAACTGATCTACAAAAACCTCTCTCATTTTTCCAAACTCTATTTTTATTTGAGAGATATGGGTGAATATTTGATAGGAATATTTCCAGAATTTTTGGTGGCTTAGGCGAACATTTCAACTGTTCATTAGCCACCGAAAGCATAGACATGGCAGAGAGGTCGTATTTTTTCCCATATCTAACTTTTTCTCAGCCAAACATATCGAGAATGGTTTCTTAAGATGCATGATAATTAAATACACCATATTTAAGGTTTTGTCTTGATGTATGGGGTGTTTTAGATGGTGGCAAAATGGAAATAACCACCTATTTTCTGGGCACAGAAAACAGTTTTTGGTTAAAAATAACAAATTCGACCCATTTGGTTTTCTATGGATATTCAACAGCCTTGGAAGGTTTTCTACACTTGGAAAATATTTTGAAGGAGATAAAGATCATAAAAGATAAGGAGTTGACCTAGTTTTTAGGATCTCTTCCTATTCTTTTGTGATAGTTTTTGACTGTCTATTTTAAGTAAATATGATCCTATTTTTTAGGATCTAGATTTCTCATGTAAAGGCTATAAATCCATAGACTATTGATGTAACAAAGAGGGGAAAATTCAGTCCTTGAGGCTGAAGGTTCGATTTTGGATTCACTATGCTGCTACTGTAATAGAGACTTATTCTTAAATATATTCAAGCCTATAAGCTTCTTTCATTGATGTGATCATATCTCTTCTTTCCTATCTGTCTATACTTATGAGTGAATGTTATTCTCTGTCTATGCTTATATGATCCTTAGGTGACTGTCATCTCACTATTTGATTGCTAAGCAAAGAATCATAAGTAGTTATCCTAGTTTCTGGACCCATCATACTTATTGTTTCATATATGTGTGATTTGGTTAGGTGATTAGCTTTTGTTCTATTTGATAAACAACTTGTCTGATTTCATCTCTTGAGAGCCTTATACTATTTGAATATCACTAGACAGTCTTCAATAAACGGTCCAGTTAGTAGATATTCATCTTGATCCAACCCCATACCCATCATTGAGAGAATTAGTTAAGTTACTAGGCATCTTCGAGCTCAACCTAGAAGAGTTCCCTGGAGTGATAACAGGTTCCTTTAGAAATATTCTAACTGTTGGAAGGTAGATCTCATGAGCACACATGGCTAGTCAAGAAGGTTTCTCCATAAACATCGATCCATTGTTTGAACGAACAAAATATGCATTGTGGAGTATAATAATGGCTCTTAGTTTTGATATTTGGAAATCAGTCATGACTAGGTATACAACCCCTAAAACTCCACCAATAGACAATGTCGGGAAGAAGTCTATTGAATATAATGCAAAAGCCATGAATGTTATCTTGTGTGGTCTATCTGAATCAGAACTTGTCAAGGTGATGCATTGTGGATTGGAAAAATATATTTAGGACAAACTCCAAAACATCTATGAAGGTGATGATGAGGTGAAGAAGGAAAAGCTCCAAACTCATAGAAGACAGTTTGAGAGTTTGAAAAGGAAAAACGAAGAAAATGTTGTAGCTTATTTATTTTGAGTAGATGAAATTGTTAACATGATCATATGACTTGGAGAGAAGGCTGAGGAACCAGTGATTGTGCAAAAGGTGCTAAGGTCTCTCCCCTTAATATTTTATGCCAAAGGTCACTGCCATTGAATAAATGAAGGATCTGGAGAAAATGACGATGGATGAGCTGCATGGGATTCTCAGTGCATATGAAATGATGATAGAAAAAAAAATCCAACACATAAGAAAACAACTTTCAAAGAATCAAAGAAGACACAAGGACACAAATTATGTGATTGTTTCAGCCATGAATCAAATACAAAAGAATCACAATTTGTGAGAAATCTAAAAAGAGGATCTGGCAGATACATAGGTAAGCTACCCTTCAAATGTTTTAATTGTGGTAGAGTAGGCAATTTTTCTGCTAAATTTACATATGCAAAAAGAGAAGACAATGATGATGAGGAAAGTAATGAGAAAGAATAACATAACAATAAAATCAAACCTTATAGACACAAAAGAGGAAAATATACTAAGAAGAAGAGTTTTTACTCTAGAGAGGACAATATCTCATTTGAATAAAGTGATGGATATGTTTATGATATTGACAAAGAAGAATTCCTCTTCATAGCCATGCATACAAAATATAATGATAAAGAAAATGAAGACAATCAAAAAGAAAAATCAGATTAAGAAGAAGAAGATATTGATGGGGAAGTAAATCTTGAAGTAGAACTCGTTAATGCCTTAGAAGAAATAGACAGGCTCATGGGAAAGAATAAAAAGAAAAAAGAACAATTGAAAAAATATTAAAAGAAGGATCATGATATTGATGAAATAGAAAAAATATTTATCATCCTGAAGACTCAACTAGAAGAGGAAAAAAGGATAGAAGAAGTGGTGAGAATCTAGCTGAAATAAAATGAAGAAAATTGTGAGAAGCTATAAGTTGAAATAGTTTCCTTAAGAAATGAACTAGAGAAAACAATTGATCAATTGAATAGAAGCTTGAATTTTGGAAAGAGTACTAAAATCTTAGATAATATTCTTGGTTTCCAAACGTCACCATTCATCAAGACAAGTCTTGGCTACGAAGAAAAACAAAAGATCCCCGAGGGAGATGCAAGCACTAAGGTCACAAAGCCATAAGAAAAGGAAAATGAAGAAAAGCCTAAAAGCTATGCCAATATTCTCAAAGGCTCCATCAGCAATGAAATCAACATCAAGAAAGGAAATGATGACTAGCAGAAATTTGATTCTTCTCACAAGAATGAGTTCGGAAGAGTCGTTCCACCAAGGAGACTTTTCACAACCCGGTACCAAAATCTATTTCTTGGCCATTGTTTTTCTTGCAATAATTTTGTTGATAAAGCAACATATTGTAGAGCTTAAGCAAGAAGTGATCATGTGAGGGATAGAAATAGAGGTTCTTATAAAACCTCAAAGAATGATTATGTGAGCAGAAAAACCATAAGTTATCATGGGTTAGTTGATAGAAACTCCACTTTATTTTCTCCCCTACTTGATTACAATATTGAATGTTATAAGTGAAATAACTATGGGCACATAACATGTGACTATAGAAGCAATGTGATAAATTCTCCTAAACAAAACAAGGAAGAAGATGTTCTTACCAAGAATAGAGAAGAATACACAATGGTGTGGAAAAAAAAGCAAGAAGAACCAAAGAAGGAAGAATGTGGACTTGCAATGTATGCTCAAGACAAAGGAAGCCAATGATACACTGATAGTGGATGTTCAAAACATATGACAGGGAATCAAAACAAATTTCTCTCCCTAAAGGAAGAAAAAGGAGGCAACTTTACCTTAGGGGATAATGTTTCTGCAAGGATAGTTGGAAAAGGTATTGTTAGTCTTGATAATGGAAATACTAAAACACATAATGTTTTGTATGTTGAAGGGTTAAAACAAGATATTCTAAGTGTCATTCAAATGTGTGATAAAGGTTACAACCTCACATTTCATTATATAGAATGTGAAGTAAGGAAAGTAGTTTCAGGAAGATTAGTGGCAAATGAAAACAAAACCTTGAGCAATGTATACATTCTCAATGAAGTCAAAGGAGAAAAATATTGTATGGGACAAGTGGTGGAAAGTTGGTTATGACATAGAAGGATGGGTCATATAAAATTTGACAATCTATTAAAACTTAGCAAGACACAAGCAATAAGAGATATGCCAAGGATCTCAAAACCTATGGAAAATATTTGCAAGCCATGCCAGCATGGGAAACAAACGAGAGTTAGTTTCAAAATAAAGGAGTACTCAACATCAAATCCATTGAAGCTTGTACACAGAGACCTCTACGACCAACAGAACACAAACTTTAAAAGGTGAGAGTTATTTTAGGCTACTTATTGATGATTACACAAGAATGGCATGGGTTACATTTGTTAAAGAAAAATATGAAGCATTTGAGAAGTTTAAGTCTTTCAAAGCCCTAGTTGAAAATGAGACTGATTTAAAAATTAAGTGCTTAAGATTAGACAGAGGAGTCAAGTTTACATCTTATTAATTTGATGAATTCTATGAGAATCATGGAATCAAGAGACATTTTTCAGTAGCAAGGAATCCACATCAAAATGGAGTTGTAGAAAGAAAGAACATAATTGTACAAGAAATCACTAGAACAATGTTGAATGAATCCAAACTACCAAACACCTTTTGGAGAGAAGTAGTCAACACAACAGTCTACATTTTGAATAGAGAACAAATTAGAGTGAACAACAACAATACACCTTATGAATTATGGAAAGGTAGACCAACTACAATCAAATAATTCAAAGTATTTGGGAGCAAGTGTTGTATAAAGATAAATGAAGATAATGTTGATATTATGGTAGCTGTAGGAGGTATTAACCTCCACATGTAACCTTTGACGAGACTAGAATATTTTGGGAAGCAAGAGAAACCCTAAAGCTTTGGATAATAACCCTAGAAGACAAGTCGACCTAATAGAATAAATTAATATTGAGTTATTAGCCCCCAGGAAGAGAAGTCAGACCAGTCAGATAAGATGGAGCAGTATAAATAAAGGGAGCTAGATCTCATTTGTCACTCACTCACTCATGACTGCATAAGGATAAGAAGTGTGCATGAGTGAAGGAGAACTGCAACTACTACAATAGTGACTTTGCCTTGGGTTATTGGTTTGGAATTTCTGCTTGGTCTTTGGTTATCCTTGCTTGGTGTGCTAGCCTTGGTTGGATATTGATCTGCTACTAGAATTATTTTGTCTATCAAGGTTAAGGTGCTCAAGGGTGGCCTTTGTGCCTATGGTTGGGTGAAAATATTGTTATATTGTCTATGGTGAAACGAGCACACCCATTTTTATAATAGGTTATGGGCCCAAACCTCCTTCAGTCAGTCTAACCATTGGAAGGAAGCTAAGCCATAGTATTATCAATCTCAATAAAGAATTGTCGCTAGGGTTTCTAGCAAGTGCAGTTATTGAAGCATTGTCGCTAGGGTTACTAGTAGGTGCAGCTACAAACCCTAAAACCTCTTGCCCAACA
This sequence comes from Picea mariana, assembly GCA_032191745.1. Lineage (NCBI taxonomy): Eukaryota > Viridiplantae > Streptophyta > Pinopsida > Pinales > Pinaceae > Picea > Picea mariana. The sequence continues at coordinate 28,599 of JASDQU010882791.1, forward strand.
ACTTATGATGGAACACTTTACTCAAGGAGAGGATATTCTAGTGTGCCTTAGTTCAGCGCACCTATTGACACTTTCATAAGGCAAAAACGTCAAGGTTGAAATTTTGGGTCAAAGTCAACATTTGACCAATCAAAGTCAAAGTTTGACTAGCTATTAGTCAACAAAAATCATGAATGAAAAGGTAGATCATCTACACTATTAAACTCACACAAGAACTCTTGAAGATGACATGTGGATAATTGACAATGGAGCTTCTAGGCATATGATAGGAAACCAGGTCAAACTCTCCAATCTCACAAAGTAGAACTTGGAGACAAGAACACCTATCCAATTAAAGGAATTGGTCAAGCCTCCATCAAATTGGAAGCAGGTAACAATGTTCATTTGAGTAATGTCTTATATGTATCTGGTTTAGAAAAGAATCTTGTATCTATATATTTCCTAGAATACAAAGGAATTAGAATAACCTTTGTAGATGGTGAAGTACTATCTTGGTCTAGGGACTCCGACATAGAGAATGCTAGAGTTATTGGAACTCGTGAAGGAAGATTATACAAACTACCAGAACATAATGATGAAGCTCTTGTACATGATGAAGTCAATCCCAGTGAACTTTGGCATAGAAGGTATGCTCATCTTAACTATCAAGCATTACCTTTCCTCAAGAAAATGGTTGAAGGAATAACATAACTACAATCTACACATGAAGGAATTTGCGGAGGATCTGCACTTGGTAAAAATGTTAAGAAGCCATTCTCAAGTAGCAATAATAGATCTAAGGAAATCCTAGATCTAATACATTCAGATGTTTGTGGTCCAATGCCAATCAAATCTCTAGGAGGTTCTCTTTATTACGCAACCTTCATAGATGATTACTCAAGAAAGACTTGGTTATATCTCTTGAATACAAAGGATGAAGTTTTCAACAAGTTTCAAGAATTCAAAGCAAAAATATTAAACCTCACAAGCAATAAAATCAAGACTTTGAGAAAAGATAATGGAGGAGAATACACATCCAAGGAATTTGTTGCCTTTTGCAAATCAGCAAGGATTAGGAGGGAGCTAACTGTTCCTCATAATCCTCAACAAAATGGTGTAGTAGAAAGGGAGAATAGATACATTGAATAAAATGTGAAGGAACTAATGAATGATCAAGGTTTATCCATGTATTTATGGGAAGAAGCAGCCATGACAACAATATATGTTCAGAACAGAAGTCCCCACCGCATATTGAAGGATATGACTCCAGAGGAATCCTTCTTAGGAAAGAAACCTAATGTGGAATACTTAAGAATTTGTGGGTGCCATGTTTACATTCATATCCCCAAGGATAAAAGGAAGAAACTAGAAACCTTAGGAAAGAAGGGCATATTTGTTGGATATAGTGAATCCTCCAAATCCTACATAATCTATATTCCAGAACAACGTAAGATTGAATTCAACAGAGACGTAACCTTCAATGAGAATATGGCTTTCAAGAAATCTATAGAAGAATCGATGGAAGAAGAATATGAAGAGCCTAGAGAAGAAAGTACATGTCTTCCAGAAAGTCAGAATGAAGAACCAAAACAAATTGATCATTCGATGCAACCATGCGAACCTATTGAGTTGGTCATTGTACCAAAAACTATAAAATGTCCATCTTGGCTTGAAGCTACTCTACAAGAAGCATAATTACTCAAAGCTCCAAGTGGTGCTTTCATAGAAAGCAAGAAGCCCAAAAGATTCTCTAGCTATGCAACATTTATGACAAAAATTATAAATGAAGAACCCACCACATTTGAAGAAGCAGTTCAAAAGAAACAGTGGAAAGAAGCAATGATAGAAGAATACCAATCCATCATGAAAAATGATGTGTGGGAAATCGTGCCTAGACCCAAGGAAAAATCAGCGGTAACTTCAAAATGGGTCTATAATATCAAACATGCAGTAGACGGAAGCATGGAAAAATACAAGGAAAGGTTTGTAGTGAGAGGGTTCTCCCAGAAGGAGGGAGAAGATTATGACGCAACCTTTGCTCTTGTTTCCAGACATACTTCTATTAGAGCCATTATATCGCTTGTTGCTTCCATGGGATGGATTCTACATCAGATGGATGTAAAGACAATTTTTCTTAATGGAGCAATTGAAGAAGAAGTGTACATTGAACAAACTCAAGGCTTTGAGGTACATCCCAAAGACACTCATGTTCGCAGATTAAAGAAAACCTTGTATGGACTCAAGCAAGCTCCAAGAGCTTGGTATGCCAGAATTGACAGTTACTTAATAAGACTTGGTTTCTCTAAGAGTCATGGAGATCCAAATCTCTACCACAAGGTTGTGAACAATGCACCTGTGATTCTACTGTTTTATGTTGATGATTTATTCTTGATAGGTGAAGAATCTCTCATCACCCAGTGTAAGAAGGAATTATCTTCTGAGTTTGATATGAAAGATCTTTGTCTCATGCACTATTACTTGGGACTAAAAGTATGGTAGAAGCATGGTGAAATATTCCTTGGACAAGGAAAGTATGCAGTGAAGATTATTTAGAAATTTGGAATGATGGATTGAAAATCCATGGCCACTCCTATGACCACAGATATAAGAAAAATAAGAGACTCATATTCTAATCCAATAGACCCATCCCTATATCGACAATTGATTGGGTCATTAATATATCTAGTGAATACTCAACTAGATATTTGCTTTGCTATAAACACTTTAAGCCAGTTCTAGGTGGAACCCAGACATGAGCACTGGATAGCTGCAAAGTATGTTCTAATAAATATTTGTGAGATGATAAACTATGTTTTAAGATACACCTAATCCATTGATAAACAACTTCATGGATTCATAGATTTAGATTGGGCAGGGAATGCAGAAGACAAAAGGAGTACTTCAGGGATGTGTTTCAGTTTGGGCTATGTTATGATATCATGGGCCGACAGGAAACATAAGTCCACAACAGAAACAGAATATATCGTAGCATGTGAGACATGTACCGAAGCAGTATGGATGAGGAAGATGATTTCTGGATTATTTGATCAGGTACCATATTCAACCATAATATAATGTGACAATCAAAGTTGTATGAGGCTATCAGAACAACCAGTTTTTCATGACCAGTCAAAACATATTGAGATCAAATACTACTTTATTCATGATAAAGTCTAAGAAGGAGAAGTGAAACTCCAGTATATCTCCAGAGATGAGCAAGTAGTAGATATTTTGACAAATCCTTTGTCTCGAATAAAGTTTTCATACTTAAGGGACAAGATGGGGCTTGTGGAGATAACTCCCTTAGATGAAAGGGAAGAGATGGCTCCCTTGGTTGGGAGGGACCATTGATATGTTATTGATTCTTGGGCAATCATTTTCCATTTTGGAAAATGGTCTAGGTTGGGCTGTTCCTTTCCATTTCGGAAAGTGGTTCGAGATTTCTGACAAACAAGCATTTTCTAGTTCAGAAAATGGTCCATATCTGACAATCATTTTCATAATGAAAATGGTTCGATAGATTGTTGATGTACCATAGAAAACAATTCCCCTTGTGGCTAGTGTGGGGGAATAGTCTAAGATAGTCATTCTTATTGGTAGTCACTCTAAGTAGTGGTCAAGTAGAATGCAATCATTCTTTCGAAGTTCATAGTTGTGATGAGTTTCGAAGAATGGTCTATTTTGGAGGTTGGTGCAGGATAGTAATTTCCATTAGGAAATGGTTCGGGCAGTCATTCCCTAGGGAAGACTCATTCTCTCCAGGTTGCACTGTGATTAGTGCCAGAGGAATGACCCATTTAGGTGAATGGTCCAGGTTCATCATGTTGAAATAATGTAACTGCGAAGAGCATTCTTATTATTATTTTGTTATTGGATTAAATCCCCATTGTGGATTAATCATGTCATCATCATTATTATTGTTATTGGATTAATCCCCATTGAGGATTAATCATGTCGATAATTGAATAAGGACCAAATCCCCTTTTGCGGATTGGTCATTGGACAATTACAAAGTGTTGAATAAGAAGTCGGCCCCAACAGTTATAATGGAAGGGCTGAAATTAATTAAAGGTGGGTTTGCCCACCCAGAGTGAGAGGTCGACCCTGCCAGATGGTGACTCTTCACATGTGCCAGATTGATATAAATAAGAGGCTAGCGCCTCACTTCTTAGACACAACTTAACTTGCTCATTATCTTATGAGGCAAGCTGCAATTGGAAGTTGGAGAGAGGAGAAGAAGGGTGGCACATCTCTTGAGGAGGACTTTCTGTATTGGTTTGAGTTATCTCTTGAACATTGTATAAGCTATTTATGATAAGGAAGTTTTTGCTGGGTTTTCTTCCCCTAGAGAGTTTCCCAGGATAAATGATGCATCTCTTGTGGATGTGTATTTCTCAGTGATCTTGTTCTTATGATGCTCTTATCTATTGAAATGTAAAGAACTATAATAATGACATAAACATTAACATGGTATCAGAGCCAACCTGAAGGAAGCACAATCTGCAAGAGGAAAAACGTCACTGTTATCGTACCCCAAAATTAGGGTTTTGAAAAAGTGAGTATTTTCAGCTCCCTAACACCCTAGAAAGTTGCGCCCTCCCCCAAGGATCAATTTGGAACCTAGAGCACACCTTTTCAGTGGCTAGATCTCCTGGAAAGTGAAACCCTAGTTTCACAAAGTACCAGAAAACCAGAAAACCAGAGTACCAAAAGTACCAGAAGTACCAGAAAAACAGAAGCACCAGTCCAGAAATCCGCAGATTAGATTTGAAGGGGTAAAATTTGGATTTTCTCAAATCTGAAGACACCAGGCTACTCGCCTCAGCCAAGTGCACCTCCTGGTAAGATCAAAACTTGATTTCAAGCACTTTCAATTTTTGGTCATTTTTTGTTGCCGAAAGTACAAGATGTCTGCAAGCACAAAGCTTGTTGAGAAATTAGAAGGCATAGACAACTTCCGTGCCTGGAAGTACATGATCGGTCTAATCCTTGCAGAGAATGACCTATCAAGATTTATCAAAGAAGAAGTGGAGGAACCTGAAGATGCCGTAGAGAAATCAAAGCATCAGAAGGACTCAATCAGGGCTTAGAGAATCATCGCAAATTCAATCAAAGACCACCTGATCCCGTATGTATCGTCAAAGAAAACTTCGAAGGAAATGTTTGATTCTCTAAGCAAACTATATGAAGGAAAGAACATCAATTGAAAGATGAATCTCAGAACTCAGTTGAAGAATATCAAGATGCAGAAAGGAGAAATGATTCAAGAATACTTCTCCCGAATTTCCGAGATAAAAGAACAGTTGAAAGCAATTGGAGACACCATCGATGAAGACGAATTTGTATTAACTGCTGTAAATGGTCTCACAAGACCTTGGGATGCCTTCATCCAGTCAGTATGCGACAGAAAGGAGAAACTACAGTTTGAAAGCTTATGGGAAGAATGCACCCAAGAAGAGACAAGGGTAGCCAACCGTGAAGCACTACTAGCAAGGGGCGATGATCAAGCCCTAGCCACTCATACAAAAGGAGGAAGGAAGAAACCCTACTTCAAAAGGGAATCTCATCGAGAATCACAATCATCAAACAAGTTCAACAATCAAGAATCTCATTCAAGAAATTTTCAGAAGAAAGGACAACACAAGGGACGAGATCTCTCATCTATACAATGC
>JASDQU010882792.1:0-20105 GCA_032191745.1 Picea mariana
TGTTCCTGTGTTTGTCCTACCTGATGCCTTGGATAGATTTCCTCATGAAGGCACCATTTCGAGACCACTCCCTTACCTTCGAGAAGACCTTCCAGTCTGGTTTCAAAACCTGGTGTAAATTACCTGAGGACCCAAAGGAGGATGTTATAGTTTAAGTCTTAAAATCTTGCACGAGGGAGAATGGTCCTCGTAGACCTCAACATTTTGGCATTTTGGTACCCGGAATACCCAAGGGCGAGTCCCCTTGCACTTGCAAGTCCCGAAACCATGACTTGCGAAATCCTGAAATGGCAGCGTGTGGATAAGTATCAATTGATGGACGAGATCCTGTCAGAAGATCTGAGGTCAGTCACGACCGTTAGATTGGAGGAAGAAACAAGGGCGTTAATGCCTCAACCCATTTCCTTTTATCATTGTAAGTAGCGAAGAAATCGAGACCGTAGATCCCCAGGGTTCATGGGAGTATCTGGACCGTCCATTTATAGGCCACGTGGTTTTCGGTAAGAGTTTCGGCGTTTCAGTACCCGGGAAAACAAAGGGGAAGAACCCTGATCATCGTGAGTTGTGAAACCCCGATAACCGAAACCCTAAAATAGTTTAAGGAGTGGATGAGATAGGATAGTTCGGCATTTTGGTACCCGGGATACCTAAGTGTGAGTCCCTTTATACTCGCAAGTCCCAAATCTCCGGTTCGTGAAATTCCGATGGGAGAAACCCTGAAATAGATGCATAGGTTTAGGAGTTGGTATTTCGGAGTTTCGGCTCCTGGAAGGTCTAGGCACGAGATCTCCTGTCTGTGCACATTGCAAAACTCCGATTCGTGAAATCCCAAAATGATAATAGGACGGAGTAGCTATGAGTTTTCGGTGTTCCGGCTCCCGGGAAAACCTAGGAGTGAGACTTCTTGTCATTACCCATCACGAAATCCCGAAGTATGAGATCCGGAAAAGGTCTAGCGTGGGTAAGCCTTGGTGTTTCGGTGTTTTGGCAACCGGGAAACCTAAGGGTTAGTCTTCTTGTACACGTCAGTCCCGAAATCCCAATGGGTGAAGTCTCGAAAGAACAATACGCGGATAGGTTACGAGACTTCGGCACTTCGAAAATCGGAATGCTCAAGGGCGTATTCCCTTGTACTCGCATCTCCTGAACTCCCAACTTGCGAAGTCCTGAAATGGCTTAACATGGACGATATTTTGTGTGTCGGTGTTTCGACACCCGGGATACCTGACAGTAAGTCTGCTTATGTTCACCAGTCCCGAAAACCTAGTCTGCGAATTCCTAGAATGGATTGAGCGACACATATATACAACTATACGTATGTTAAGGTTTCGGAGCTTCGGCTCCTGGGAAACCTAAGTGCAATACCTCCTGTCGTCGCATATCCCGAATTCCCGATGGCGGAAATCCCGAAACAGGGAAGTATGTTTAGAGTTAGTAATTCGGAGTTCAGCTCCCGGAAGACCCCGATGTGAGACCTTCTGTCATCGCATCCTTGAAACTCCCGACTTGCGAAATCCCGATAGGCGAAGTCCCAAAATGGATTCGCACACATGGTTTTGGTGTTTCGGCTTTCCAGTGCCCGGGACTCTCAAGGGTCAGTTTTCCTCGTAATTCGCTAGCCGCGAAATTTCGATGGATGAAACCCCGAAATGAACAAGGGAATACCTGTATCGCGATTTCCTGTATCGCGAAAGTTGATGAGTACCCTCCGATAAGGCATGTGGCCATAACTATCGATCAGATGAGTGCGGATAAGGGATGACAGGATCTGTATCAAGTCCCGTAGGGACTCGGGGAAATTCTATTCCTCGGAGAAAAGAAGAAAAGGCTGAAAAATTTTAAATTCCGTAGTGGGTGTGTTACAGTGATCTAGATATGCAGTCTCTTGTAGCATCTTAGAAGAAACAAGAGCCAAATTCCATCCCTGAGTAGCAAATCCAACTTGTAAAAGATGCCCTTGTTAGAAGCAGAGACTGACAAAGTACACCAAAAAAAGGCATTCCCTCTACATCTTCTTCCTTATGGGTTAAAACCAATGTTTCCAAGAATTCTTCCAAATTATCAAAAGAGGAAAAGAAACGAGGTCAAAGAAGCAACAAGCATATCCTACAAGATTTAGGAGAAATGTTAGTAAACTAGGGGTAGATAGTGTTGATGACATACACATTTCTTCCTAACCCCCCTAGTTCCACATGAAGATTGTCTCATGGAATATTAGAGGCCTAAATTGTAAGAGAAAACATCGAATTTTAAGAAATAAAATCACCAAGGAACAACCCACATTTGTAATGCTACAAGAAACCAAATGCCACAACAACCTAGTTTCAACAACAGCTTCCAAGACTTGGAAAGGATCCCAAGTGATCACGATCGATGCCCAAGGTGTTGTAGGGGGATTATAAATCATTTGGAACCCCATTGAAATATATATGATATCTTTCTCCTCTACACAAAGACTATATAAACTCAATTTCAACTCATCATCTCGACACTAACCGGATTTTTAACCAATTTTTATGATCCTCAAGCAACTTCAGATAAGCTCCTTCCAAGTGCTTAGAGATATTACTGGCGACAATCATTGGTTAGTGGGGGATGACTTCGATATCATCACCTCAATGGAAAAAAAATGTGAGGAATTCAGATACTAGAACAAGACTCACAATGTTTCAAAGACTCAATTCAAAAATTAAATCTGGTTGATCTAGAAACAATTAATGGCCTAGACACCTTGAACAACCAAAGGGGTGGGGACCACTAAGTATCCTCCAGGATTGATATATTCCTTTCTTCAAAATCACTAATCCTAATAGGTCTTCATTTGGAAGCCTCCATCCTATCCAACTCAGGATAAAATCACTGGCCTATTGAATTAGAGATCGACATATCAAGCAACCCAAAAAATTGTTTCTAGTTAGATCATCCATCCTTACAAGAAAAAATTCATCAATTGTGGCAAGAAGTAGACATCGAGAAAGGTACCCCTATGTATTGATTCCAACAACGCCTCAAACTTATCAAGCTCCATCTCAAAAAGTGTAATAAAGAGGTTTTCGAAGACATCTTCAAGGCCAAGAGGGAAATCGAAATACAAATGAAACAAATCTAGCATACAATGATACTGGAAGGACACATAGAGAGTCTCATCACATAAAAAACTCTACTCCAGATGCAATTGAACAATTGATACAAGTAGGGAGAACTTCTATGGAGGCAGAAATCGAGAGTTCAATGGCTCAAAGAAAGAGAAAAAAACTCTAAGTTCTTCCACAAATCTATAATGAAGCATTCTCACCACAATAGAAATGATTCCATAAAAGACATCCAAAGAAACCAACTAAAAGACCATGCAAAAATTGAAAAAGAGTTGGCACACTATTTAAAAACCCTACTCTCAGAGCCCCAACGAGACAAAAATGAAGCCATTCAAAAAATAACTAGAAACATCTCCAAGTTGGTTTCACGGTAAAAAAATTAGGCCCTTCTTAGTCCCACTACCCTAGAGATTGAGTGAATAGACATGAAAATTCCCAAAGGAAAATCTCCAGGACTAGACGGTTTTACCACTGACTTCTTCCAAGCATGTTGGACAATGATCAAGTAAGATGTTTGGGATCTAGTGGAAGACTCGCGTAGGTTTTCCAATGTTCTACCAACCCTTGATGCCACCTTTATAACTCTCACACCAAAGGAAGACAAAGCTAAAGAACCTATTAAACTCCAACCAATATCCCTTTATAACATGGTTTACAGAATCATCACTAAAGTCATTGCAAACCATCTCAAGCCCATTCTTCCTAATCTATTTTCTCCTAAGCAAACTGGATATGTAGTAGGACACCAAATTTTAGATGGTATCATTTTGGTTCATGAAATGACTCACTCTCTAAAGACCACCAAATCAACTGGAATACTCATCAAGTTGGACATGTCCAAATCCTTTGACAAGCTGAACTAGAAATACACCAATCAAACCCTCGCCTTTGGCTTATTGGTGTCTTGGATCAAGTGGATCATGTCTCTCACCTCCTCGGTGTTTTTCTCTATTCTCATTAATGGTTTTACTTTAGTTACCTTCTTATCCTCTTATGGCCTTCAACAAAGAGACCCCCTATCCCCTTTCCTCTTTATACTAATTGCCGAGGTTTTGGGGAGAGCTATTAAGGAAACAATGGCTAACAACAAAATCAAGGACCTATGATTCTTTGGGGATANAAAATTTTGTGGATGACATGATGCTTATGGGCATCCCAACTATTCATGAAGCTCAGGCCATTGTAACGTTCCTCGTTACCAACACTTACAAAATTCTCTAATAGCAGTTTTAATGTACCTCGTTACCAACACTTACAAAATGCTATGATACCAATCTGTAACATCCCCAACTTACGTTTGAGAAATGCCACTCCAAAAAAAAAACTAGTGCACAGATTCTACACTATAACGTTAATCTGCGCATAAGCATGTGAGGTAATGGGCACGATCCCAAGCTGGGTCGTGCCACACAAACTTTCCTCTTCAGATGTTAGATACAACAACAAAATTGACATATAAAGCAACTTTGTGCACAATCACTCAGTGCACACAAACATATTACTGTGCGTGTAACCACTCTGAGCATATGACCACTACTGTGTGCACAACCACTTTGGTTCCACACACAAATTCAGTTCTCTTTGTGTGAACAGACTGCTTTCCCTTGCGCACAACGATTCCATCCTCTAGTGCGCACAAATTATTTCCCTGCATGCATGACAAGTCTAGCCTTGCCTCAAAACTCATGACCATTATTACAAAGTTAACTAACATGATTAATTGATAACCATCATACTCTGCATATGCGACAACAATTACTGAATAAAAACATCACACTTACATGTACAAACAACATCATCCATAATAAAGACAATCAATTATATGAAAAGTCATATAGGAAATAAACCCATATCAGGCATAGTTACTTAAGCACACAGTGAATTAGACAAGCACATAAAGGACATTAATATTTTATGAAGAGTCACCAACTTCACGCAAAGCTCACACATTTCTCCCAACCATAGAACTTGTTGCTCATATACTTTCAACAACACGTCACCCCTGAGTTGGGGATTAAACTCTAACAAGGAAAAAGGATTCCTAATGCTAGGCTAAGGTCTGATAATTAATAGAATTGTTCATTCCAAGGTGCCAACTGTTGCAACTAGCCTACAGTCTCGCATTCCCCACATGCATGACCCACTCTAGGAAGTGTGCCCCTTCTCTGCTCAAAATTCCCTCGGCTTCCCCACTTCCCTTACATGGCTTCAACAACGGGCCAGATAGGAAGTCTCATATCCCAATAACTAATGTCCAACACACCAGGGAACAATTCCCAACAAATATCTCACTTGGTGATCCAGATTTATGAGAAAAATGAAATGAAAAATAGATCTATAACATTCACACAGATATCCAGAGAACAATAACATATATACAGTGAAACTTAACTTCTATTCAATAAAGAAATCTGTTGAAACTGTAAAATGCAGAATGAAACAATCTTGCTCGAATGGTGGTAGCTAATCTTTGAGAAGAGATGTGGTGGTTACAAGCATTCACCTAAGAACATTACAATGAGGCATCCAAGACATTTTAGCATTAAGAAGTAATCAAAAAACCCTAGACATCCAAAAACCTAACCCTAGGAGATGAAGCGCCAAAAGTCATGTGGGCCCTGATGGGGTAAGTTGGTACATCAACTTCCTAGGGTCGCAACTTTTTCATACGATCTTCGTTTTAGGTGCACGATAGCCCGTTGGAAAGGTCTATCCGAGGAATACACATTTTCTCATCACAATTTGACTCAATTTACATTGTGACTATGGAAATCCCAAAAGATGTTGTTTAGGGCCTTAAAACGACCCTGAAAGTTTAGGACTTGAAAAGCTAGAAACAAACTGCCAAGATGAAAAACATATGTGAGCCAATTGAAAGAGGTGGGTGGCCACCGATATCCACCTGGATAATTCCTCCCCCTTAGGAAGCAATGGTCTCCATTACATTTAGTTCCCCCATCGGATGAGGAAATGTCTGCTGAATTTGGCCTCAGGTGAGCCACTTTCCTTGGTGCAAGAGTTTCCCTGCTTTGACAACACGATAAAGTTGAAGCTTTTGTTGGTGAGTACCCTTGACCTATTTTTCCACAATCTAATTAGTGGATTCTTGTTCCATGCAATCAGGGTTGAGCTATGTCAGTGTCAATTGTTCTTCTATCTTTGAGGTGTCCAATAATGGTCGAAAGTATGGTCGGAGGAGGCCCACATTAAACATTGGGTGCAAGCCAAAGAAGGGGGGAATATTAAGCTAAAAATAATTTTCATCCATAACATTGGTGATGGTATAAGGTTCATAGTGGAGTGGACAAAGCTTCTGATGGGGTCCTGTAAGGTGTTCTTTCTGAAAATGCAACCAAAATTTATCCCCCACTTGAAACTTGTGGGGAACCTGATGTTGATCATGGCGTTGCTTGTACTTGGCATTGAAATTCTACAAACTATCCTGAACCTGTTAGCAGATGTGATGGATTCATTCAATGAAGTGGGTGGCTTTGTTAGCTTCGATTTGAGCATGGGACGATTCTACTTGTGTGGACACAAGGGGTAGTGCAACATCCATGGGACCCAATGGTTGAAATCCCAACCCCACCTGAAAGGGGTTGTGGCTAGTTGAGCTATCTATGGCTCTGTTGTAGTTGTGTTGATTCCCTTTAAAAAGGAAACCGTCATCTTTTTCTCATCAATAGATTTCCAACAACTATAAGCTTGCTCAAAATGAAGCTCTAGATCAAAACTTATGGCCCTTTGAAGTTTTTCGGGCCTTTAATGACCAAGGTCATCCTACTGCCACATGGAACCCACGTGGCTCCACGTCACCAAACTTTCTGAAGTGGTACTGACATGTCAGAACACGTCACCTCTTAGTGTAGATGTGGCTGCAGACATGGAATTTTCCACATAAATTACCCAAGACCTGACTTAACGAGGCTTTGACATCTATTTTTAGCGCAATGGACTAGTCACATCATATGATGTCGTCCAATGCATTGGATGTTGGCCATTTCGTAAAGCTAACTCCTCGGAAACTCTTGATAGCTGAGATTTGATGGAGATCCAATCATTCATTTGGGGGAGTTGATCGACGGTCCTAATTATGGTGTGCATCCTTAACGTGTGCGAAAGATGACAAGGGTAACTCCTTCTGCGCATTGGATTATCATACCACTCCTAGGCGCATGGGAACACACGAAGGCCCCCCCTTAAGTGGGTTTTTAAACCACTTATCGACCATCCCCATGAATTAGAGAAATGTTTCTCTAGAGGGATGGTATCCCCAAGCGTGGACTCCTACTAAGCTTGACAACTTAGATCGATGGTTGAGATCTCTCGGCATGTAGATCTGACTGCTGAGGTTTAAGGCACAAATCCTAAGTCTCTGCGCCCATTTTGGTTTAGCTTGACACACATGCTCTATGTGGCTTATGCACAGTGTTACACATCATGAACGATTTGACTTGGAAAGACACGTGGCACTCATACATATTTCCATGTGGCACCAATTTTCTACCTTAACCTTCCCCCCAAAAATACCAAATCTAAGTGACACGTGAAACCACCTACTAGTGATGCATGGCCCTATCCACGTCACGACACATGGGCCATTCGTTGAGTGACATATTTCCACCAGATGTTGGATACTGGACCCTCCAACTTCTATGCATATCAAAACTCTCTAACAACCCGGGGTCTGATTGACCCTCCTTTACTAAGATCAACAGTGGATATCTATTCCCCCTTAGATATAATGACCAGGAACCAATGTCACCATCCAAAGGGTACTAACCCTTAGTTGGGCCACCCTCGACACATCAACAAATCCCATGTCGACAACGTCACAACACAGGATGACTTGTCATGACACATGGCATGACATGTGGCACTTATTTTTCCTACAGACCTTGTCCAAATATGCCAAAATCAGCATGACATGTGGCACCATTTGATGGTGACATGTGGTTGTATCCAGACATGCCACCAGGCATGCCACATGACACTACCATGGTGAGACACATGGCTTTCCCGTACGCTGACACGTAGCTACCGAACACCAAACATCGAGGCCTTACCTGGGTATGAACTTGGAAAAACTCCCGGTGTCCGAGAATTAAGATGGAGTTAGTTAAAATAATCCTCGAGATTACAAGGAGATTAACAGTAAATACTCATGATAGGAAATATATAAACATATTCCTTGTACAAGTTTAACAAAAACATATTGAACATAATAACATAGTAGTATTTGTTAACATGAATACAAAGTTATTCATACAAGAATTCATACAAGTACATAGTGAACCACTTATCTTATATAAATAGCCACCAAATGCATACAAACCTTCATCTTTCCCCCCAGCTATAGACTCTGTTGCCCACAAAATGATAATAGTTTTCCTCCAAGCTGGGCTTAAACTCCACTTGGGAAAAAGGGATTCTTATCCCAGACTAGTCTGGTAAACAATAGTAATGCTTAGATTTAAGTTCCAACTCCAACCAGCTACAATCTCTAATTCCCCACATGCTTTTCCCACCTAGGAAGTGTGGCCCATCAGATGCCCCACTTCCTTTCCAGGCTTCAGTAACAAGTCGTATAGGAAGTATTCGAGTCCTCTAGGTGCAATTGACACTTTGGGAATTCAATTCCCAACATTTCTCCCACATGGAGAGAATGCTTATGGTCCTAGAAACCCTCCTCTTCTACAGAATACAGGCCTGCCAACCCGCCTCTTCTACGTAATGCGGGATTGAGAACCTGCCTCTTCTACAACATATGGGCCTGACAACCTACCTCTTCAGTTCCAATTCACCAGAAAACGCTTTTGAGATTCCCCCCTTGTGGTTATGGTGATGTCAGCAAGTATAGATGGTAGCAAAGGAGATGATCCTCTTCCATGATGGTGAGAAGAGGATCACTACATAATGCGGGCCTGACAACCCACTTCTTCTACAAAATGCGAGCCTGACAACCTGCGTCTTCTACAACATATGGGCCTGACAACCCGCCTCTTCAGTTCCAATTCATCAGAAAACACTTTTGAGATTTCCCCATTGTGGTTATGGTGATGGCAGCAAGTATAGATGGTAGCAGAGGAGATGATCCTCTTCCACGATGGTGAGAAAATTAAAGTTCAGCCTGAAACTACACTCTATTCTCCCATTATATTTGCATATGCATAAAATGATACTTGTCACTTTATGATATCCCATTGCACCCACTTGGTGATTAGTTCCTCTTCCATAGGAACTTAGGATAGCATAATGCATATGCATCCCTAAGTTAAATTATAGAAATTATTATAAAAAATATTCTCTTGGCCTAATCCCCTTAGCCTAAGACTCTTAGCCCCTTTTTTCCATTTTTCTAGTGGAGTTTATCCCCCTTACTCTTTTGTTGGGTCAGTCTGCATGCAGTGGTGTGACTTTATTATCATCCAATTATGATTACATAATACACGAGATAGGCCTACAGGATTTTTAGTATATGGCTCACGAACCTATTTGGTACACATGCACTCTGGCCTCAAAATAACACATCTCACCAGCCTATATGCTTGATTACAACCAGGGTCAACCTGGGGTATTACGTGACCAAACCATGGACACAATTATTTGCAGTGATGAATTATGAGCACTAGGTCCACAATTACCCCAAATACATTGTCGACATCTATATATATGTGAATTATCAAATTATAGGATATGGTTCATTTAACGCATGATCATAACCATTGATTTGATCAAACAAGTGATCGATTAATCCATATTAGAATGTCGACAACCATTAGATTTTAACATCATCAAATCACACAGTTTGAGAATTGAAATGCACACCACACAAAATTTTCAAATGCATAAACCATAATACAATGAGCATGGCAATTAAAACACACCACAAACATGGAGAGTTTATCTTGGAAGCCCAAATGGGAAAACCAATTTTGGATGGTTGCTCACTTTGCATTTAAAATCTTGATTTACAATGCAACTCATGGCTCTCTGCGCATACTCCCCTCCTTGGACAAAATACCCTTTGAGAGTGAAAGTACAAAAACAAAAAGGGAGAGTTGGGGTGATGGGAAGGCCAAGAAACCTAACCTTTCATTTCCCACTCCTCAGTATTTTCTCCTATTATTATTATTATTACTACATTTATTTCTCTTTTTTTCTCTATTTTGTCTCATTTACTTTTACATTTGCATCATCTTCAATAGTTTATCTAACCTTCATTAAAAACCTATTTATACTTACATGCACCAACTCTTATAACCATTTTCTTGTTTGGATCCAGTTCAGATCACAGCTCCCAATTGAGAGACTCTTTTGGTCTCCAAAATCTTAGAGGAAACCAATGTGTCTTATGTCTACTTATTTGGAACATGGATATGACTTCCCCCCTAGCTACAACTCTAACTCTAGCTCTGGTTCTGGCTCTGGCTACTACTCCGGTTCTTGATATGGCTTCGGCTCTAATTGTTGGATTGTTTATTCCCACAATGCAAAAGTGTGCTCACCAATTCTCATCTCCGAGAAATATTTAGATCCAAACTCTTCACTCAAAATCCATTTCCATCTTCAATGTGTAAGTCTCTTGCATTCTCAGACTTGGATATGGACTATCTCAATAGCCAATGAAGGCCAAGTCTAAAACTAGTCTTCTTGTTCAATGTGCTCCTAACAAGCTATGCCATCACATAAAAATTCCACAAGAGGAGGTGTGGATTTCCTTCTTCTGCTAGGACCAATCGCTTCTTAGCATGGAAACAATTCTTTGCAGCCATGTCAATTGAATAACAATACTACATACCCCTACATGTTGGTTGTAGGAGACTTGGTCATTAGTAAATTAGTTCATCTATTGGTGAGTCATTATTCAACCAACTTGCAATGAAAGAAACATCAATCCATGCTTGAGATCCTTCTCTACTCTCTCCTACTTCCACTGAAAAAAATTCTTGCTTCATTGGTGAGGCTAAGCTCTCACGTTGTTGCACATTTGTGTACACTTATTGCTCCTTGGGTTTCCAAGGTAGGGAAATATTTATCCTCTTTACTCTTCACTGTCCACACTCTTCTCTTCACTATGTGGTTTCTGGGGTGAAGTTCTGGATGAAGTCACCAACACTTAGCTTCCCAATGTCCACTCAACTTGCAGAGGTGGAAAATGTTGTTGGCACTATTGTATAGATTGTTTAATACTTTCCTTTTCTCCACGTGCCTATGAATTTATTGTTGGTTTCTGGAAGTATTTTTGTCAATTTTTCTTTGAAAACAATATGTCTTGTGGCATGCGGCTTTCTTCTCGTAGCAATATGCCTCTAGATGGCCTTTCTTCTCACAAAAGAAACATACTTTGGAATGCCAATAGTTGGTAGCTTTATGTTCTTTCTTCTTACAACAATGACAAATAAGGATTATCTTACCTATTGCATACCTATTGCTCTTTGTTTTCTTGTTCTAGATGATGTTCTTAATGCTTCTTATGAGTGCTAGTGTAAATCAAGTTTTTGCACTTTCCTCATTGTTCCCTTTTTATAATCTACCATAATAAGGATGGAGTGGTTATTTGATGCCACCCTTATTCACTATTGCTCTTTATTCTAATGAGTAGCCCAACTCTTCCATGCCTTTCACCTTCACAAATGTGGTCTTGTTGTTCGTGGCCTTTTCCTTGCATTCTTTATTTAAACTCTCACTGCAACTAAAATGGGGCTTAGGATGCCTTCTCTTCTCTTTCCTATCCCTTGTCCAATGTAGGCCATATGCCTTAACAATTTCAAACCAATTCCCTTGGAATTATTTTCAAATTAACCAAAATTCTCTTGAGAAAAGTCTAAGGAAGGTGATCTTATCAAAATTGTCTTGCTCGTGGTGTTGGCCTTGGAAATGGAAATGGAAGGTGACTTTGCTTCCTTGGTCTCTTCGACAACTTCTTGTATCTTTGTAAGTGTTTCTTCCTTCTTTGACAACTCTGAAAGTAACTAAGCCACCATTTGAGTGAGCTTATTCTCCTCCCAGCTATCCATCTGGATGACCTTCTCTCCCAATTGCAAACGATGCACTCTTCTCTTGTCCCAATTTTCCATAACCACGGTGAGGGAGTCATGGAATTAATCAAATTGCTTCTTTAGTAATGGCATAAGTTTAGCAGATGTCTCATTCAAATTTCCATCATTTGGTTATACATCTAGACATTGTCCATTAAGCGCTTTCTCTCTTCTTCAAGCTACACATTGATGACTTGTAGGTTTTCCAACCTTTCTCTCTTCACTTTATCCATATTAAGTATGTTCTCTCTTCAAAGTTTTGGCAGGTGTGTCACAATCAAGGATTCAACTTATCTATACCAATATGATCCGTAAATGAGGGCTTATAGCTCACTTGCTTCACCAAAATAGATACCATGAAAACTTATCTCTAATATGTGTTCTTTGTCTTATATATAGACCTATGTCCTTCTAATGGTTGCAAGGACTATCATAAAACTACAAGGCCTAGTGTATACATCACTACTCCATGTTCTTCTACATGCATGTAAGGATGTAAGATGCCAATCCACTGACCATTATCATTTAGTGTAACCTACACATGAAACAACTAGATAACAACCGATACTCACCAAGTCTTTGAGTTTGATTCTCAATTGTTAATCACCAAGTAAATATACAAGGAATGGCCATGCTTCTCTTCTCTAGGCTTGAGTTTATTCATATATGAGAGAAATCTATTATATATTGTTCTTGAACCCAATGGTATGTGAGTCCTCTATTTTCAAAAGGTTTACAAGATTTATGTTCTATGTTGCAAAATTGAACACCAAACAACTAACCCTTAGTGTATTGGTTGACCTCTTCCACCCTTAATTCCAAATTGATCATTATGTGCTACATGTCTTCATCTTCATATGATGTTGCATGATAATGATCATCACCTAGTCTGGTTACATGTGTATGTAACAATGCATACTATCAATTATTCCATCTAAAGGTAGGTTTGCATCTTCTAGCTCTTTCAATTCCTACAAAGGTGGTCAGGATTGTAAAGAAAATATAAATAGTAAACTCTCAATATCTATGACTTAGGATAACAACTACACAATGTCTAGACTCAAGCTCTCACCCAAGGAACCATCCAATTTCCTCATTTTAATCTTAACAAAATGCTCATTCTCTATCACAATTCTATCTCGGTGCGATCACTTCATACAAAAATATGAGCATGAGATGGTTGATATGCAATTCACTCAACTGCATATTTAAAAAACAATGGTGAGCCCTCCTTTTAATATTTTAAAGGAAGATATTTTAATGGCATGGGAGAAGAACAAGGATTCCTACCAACCAAACTTTAAACCTGAGATTGTCACTCATCATTATTCTCACGAGATTCCAAGCCATTCATATGAGACAACTCTCAAGAAAGAGGACGTCATTGATACACTTCAAGTAATTACAAGAAAGGTGGCAGTCCAAAGAATTAAAATTAAAGGAAGTGTTGAGCATGGATTACCAATTCATTTACCCCATTCAAAGACTATTCCTAGCCACCAAATCAAGATCTAATGAAAGAGGAAAAGACACGTTGCTCTTTGAGAATTGGTCAACTGAACAAGAGAGGTGAATCATCGATGGTTTCTCTCCCAAGAAAAATATGCTCCACGATATGTGTGTATGGCATGTACAACTATTGTACTATTGCATACAACCTCTAAGAGGTTCATTGGAAGTGTATATTGTCTCAGGGGATGCATATGGCTAGTGGGAAAGCTAGCATGCCCAACAAGGAGGTGAATCAATCCAATGAAAAGACAAACACCCAACTTCAAAGAAACGATTCGCCCAACATTCATGAACTCTTAAAAATTCCAATTTAGCAACCCCCTAAGGAAATACAACAACTTTGTGATGACAACAATTGATCTATGGACACCATAGATGTATGACCCACATCTTTTGGTTGTTGGATTTGACCAAACCATGGAAAAAATGATTCGAAGTGATGAATTATGAGCATTAAATCCACAATTACTTTGAATACATTATCACCATCTACATATATGTGAATTATCATATTACAGACTATGGTTTAATCAACTCAATGATCATAGCCATTGATTTGAGAAAAAAAGGGATCGATTAATACATGTTAAAGTGTTGCAACAATTAGATTTTAATATCATCAAATCACACAATTTGAGAATTGAAATGCCCAACTTGTTCAATATAGCAATGAGAATAACATTCCAAATAGAGTTATCAAACAAATAAACCATAATACAGTGAACATGGCAATTAAAACACACCAAAAACATGGAGAGTTTACCCTGGAAACCCAAACTGGAAAACCAACTTCAAATGACTCTTCAGTTTTCATTTTGGAAATATTTAGTTATATTGCAACTCACGACTCTCTAGGCATACTCCCCTCATTGTCCAAAACACCCTTTGACAGTGAAAGTACAAAAAGAAAAGGGAGAGATGGGTGATGGGAAGGCCACATTCATGAGTCTTTTCTCTCCTATTATTATTACTATTCTTTTCATTTTTTTAATTTTTTTCTTTCTCTTTTGTCTCATTTACTTTTATATTTGCGTTGTCTTTAATAGTTTGTCTAACCTTCATTAATTGACTAATTACACTTGCAGGTACTAAGTCTTACAACCATTCACTTGTTGGGATCCATTTCAAATCCAAATAGGAATGTTTCTTTAAAAAATGGTTCACACACTTTCTTCAATACCATGACTTGTTTTGAAAGTTGTAGGGTTTATAGTTGACTTGAATATTGAAACTCATATATCTAATTTTTACTTTTTATACAATAGCTCTACACCTTTGTGCCTTTTAGCCCAATTGCTAATATTATTTATTGACATCTTTTGTTTTTAAGTTAAAACCACTTTTTCTATTATACAACATGCTTCAACTAATTCAGTATTAAATAATTACACAAATATATTTATTGCATCAAAAGGCACTTTCTACAACCCAGTATGAAAGAGATGTGTAATTCCTTCCATGTTTAACATGTAGTTGACATGTGTCATTTGAAAAATATTAATAAAAAAAATATTTCAATGTCGGTCATAAATAAAATATTTCAATGTTGGCCATAAATAAAATATTTCAATATCCACTTTAAGTAAAATAATTCTATATCAACTTTCTCTCTACAGAGAGAGAGAGAGAGAGAGTAATTGAAAGTAAAAAAAAATCAATTTCTACTTACGAGAAAGAGATAGATTTGTAATTCCTTCAATGCTTATATGAAGTTGACATGTGGCATTTAAAAAATATTAATAAGAAAAAAACAATTTCAATGTGGAACATAACTAAAATATTCCAATGTCCACAAACACACACACATGATGATGACGATGCTTAACGTCCACTGAGACCAATTGGTCTATTGGACCTTAAGAAGGTAAGAGAAGCGTTCCAAGATCACCACAGTTTTGATGACTTAGGAGGTTAAAAAGGTCTGTATTGTGACAAATATTTTTAAATTGGGATCTAATATGTGTATAGGCAGGACAATCTAAGAGGAGGTGTTTTTCATCTTCTACCCTCTTAGTGCCGCAAATATGACAGATTCTTTCATCCCATGGTGTTTTGGGAATTTTCCAACGTTTAGTTTCACTATGTAGCTGGTGAGAGTTTGTTCTTATTTTAGCAATGCTTTTTTTCTTCTTTGCACTTCTCAAAACTCAGAGGTAATTTTGATCTTCTAAATTAGGGTTGACCACCTCCTTGTAGTATCTTAATTTCCTTTTATCCACTAATTCTTTATCACACCACATATTCTCCTTAAATTTAGAAGTGATAGTATTTGTAATATTTTTAGTATTCTGCATGATGGTTTCTTCTTGTATTCCCCAATGATTTAGTCAATATTTAGCATCTTTATGCCATCCTGCTTGAGCCGTTAGTGGTTTTGGCTAGAGTTTGAAGCAATTTTGGGGAACCTCTTGTCACCAATGTTGTTTTTCTTGTTCTTGTATGTTAGGTACCTAATCATAGCAATGCTCTCAATGGGGGGAATACTTTCTTCAATGAGGAGGATAGGATAGGGTGTATTTCCCTTAATTTTAAGATTATAAGTTATAAAATTCTTTTGGATTTGTTCATCTTTCTCCACGATTCTCTAGATATAATGCAACCCCAAACTTCACATCCATCTTTACAATTTTTTTTGAGCCGATAATGAGATTTTCACCCCCCATTTATCCTTTTTTAAATGCTATAGTTGCAATTGATCTTGTGGTGGATATCGATTCCAAGATATTTGTATGAAGGAACTTCCTCCAAGCTATTATTGTCATAAACAAAATTATCGTAGGTGATCCTTTTGAATTTAATTATTATAACCTTTGTTTTGTTAATGTTCACAGTCATTCCCATGCTAGAGCATAAGTCCTTGAGGATTATTAGTGGTTTACCTAGGTCATAGGTGCTCTTCACCATAAGAACAATATATTCAACAAAAAAGAGGATGATGACTATACTCAAGAGATTCGGGCCAACATAGCCTACATCCTCCAAACAATCTTCTAACTTATCAATAGAGATGTTGAAAAGGGAACGGGATAACGAACAACCTTGCTTGACTCCTATATTGCATTTAATTTCTTCAGATCAACTTTTAGTGTTCCTAAACTTGGCAATAACTTTCTCATATATCCTTATTGCAACAACTCTTAACTCGAAAGGGATTCTAATCTCTTCTAACTTGTTCACACAATGTCAAAATCTTTTTTAAAATCAACGAAACAACAAAGGAGATAATTTTTATCATTAGGACACTCCTCTGTAATGATCCTAAATGTAACAAGGTGGTTCACAGTGGAATGGTAGCTTGTAAACCCAGCCTGGCCTCTAGCTCTTTTTCTATATTCATGAGTTCACAATGAATGGTTGGCAATTGAACAAATTTTGGAAAAATCTTGTACCTCATTTGAACATGAAAGCATTTTCATATTGCATGAGTTGAAAATAATTCATTGGGAAATAGAACTGATACTATGCACACACCTACAACCTATTATGTTTCGATGTTTGATTCTACATGTATGTAACATTGTGCGACATGTCTTCTTGTTTTCCAGCATTTCAGACAACTAGACGATGAAGAATAGCATGGAGACTATGGCATACAAGGAAAAAAGTCAACATTAACCATCTATATTCCATCCTCTTCAATTTGATTTTATGTTATATATCAAGATGTCATGTTTGATCTTCTATTAAATTTGCAGTCACATCAACGAAAAATATTTCTCTTCTAATATTTTACCATTCTAAAAATTAACCAACCATTAAATAAATAAATTGCTATTTCAAAATAATAATAATAATAATAATGCCTTATAATTTATAGTATAATCTTCTAATGGATTATATGTATATTAAAAATGAACAAATTTTATAAAAACTAAGTTGGTATTATTTAATTGTTTAGAGAAATTTTAGTGTTAAAAATAACAATATAAAGTTTCATACAAAATGTGATCAAACATTTTGTGGACACCCATATAAAAGAGGTTTTGTTCCATGTATCCATATGATGCTTCAAAAGTTCAACTTGGATTCATATCTTTGAACATATCACAATCACGTTTAATCATGGGATTAATCCCTTAATCTTCGAAGCACATTTGGTATGTTCATTGTAGATCTCATTAGAAAATATAAAATTGTAATTAACCTTAAGGGTTTTGTCGAAGGGTCATAATTCTATCAAAACACTATAATAATCATGAAGACAACCTACTTTATTTATAATAATCTAGGAACATGCAAATCTAGCATGATTCATCCATTGGTTGTTTTTTAGGTTAAGATGTCTATGATTTGGAGCTTCCTAAGATCCATACAAACACATAGCTAAATGTTTGATCCAGATTATTTTTGGAACGAAATGAAAGCAGAGATATTCAATGAAATATTCATGAAAATTGTCAGAAACAAAGAAATACAACAATACTTGATTTCTATTAATGAAATAATTGTAAAGAGACTATAAAAATAAAGAGTGCAAGACTCGCTAGTATGGTGGTAGCTTTATCTCTAAGAAGAGATGTGACAGCTATGCTCATTCACAAGAAGATGATTAAAATGAGGCTTTGAAGGCCTTTTTATGATAAACATGAATGCCAAAACCCCAGACATCCAAAAACCTAACCCTAGGAGATGAAATGCCATGTGGGCCCCGTTTTGGTAAGTTAGTACATTAACTTCCCGGGGTTGTAACTTTTGCATACGATCTTCGTTTTAGGTGTGTGATAGCCTGGTAGAAAGGTATTTTAGAGAACTACGCATTATGTCGTCAAACTTGACTCTATTTACAGTTTGACTGTGGCATACCAAAACAAATTTTTTTAGGGCCCCAAAACGGCCCTGGAAGTACAACAAGATGTGCTGACATGAAAACATACAAAGTAAGCCAATTGGATTAGGTGGGAGGCCACCAATATCCACTTGGAAGATGTGTAGGGATTTAGACAACCCTGAAAGTGTAGAACCCACCATTACAAAGAAGTACAGAAGAACATGTTGAACTAAAAACTGAAAAGAGGAGCCAGATGGAATAGGTGGGTGGTCACCAATATCCACCTGGATCAATCCTCCCCCCTTAGGAATCAATGGTCTCCATTGCATAGAGTGCCCAGGGAAGAGGGGAAAGCATTTTCTGAATCTAAAGCTTGGTGAGTTGCGTGCCTTGTTGGAGAAGTTATGCTTCTTGACTTGTGGCAGACTGCCACAAACCTGTTGCTGGAGGGGTTGGATTTGTTCCACCAACCTGTTGTCTTTGGGTTTGATGGGGCATTGTGTAGACACCATTGTAGGTGAAAAAATAATATATTATTTCTCTTTAAAAATCTGTTTTTGCTAGATAGAAGGTGTTGAGGTTGCAGTGGTTGTAGTGGTATTTTGTGCATCCTTATGAATTTTATAGTATGAGAGATTACATTGCGATGTTGTTTTGGTGGAGCAATAGTTGGAACTACCTCTAGTATCCTGTAGAGCTGACCTCCTAGAGTAATAATGACACTACATGGTCTAGACTCATAGAGAACATGACGTTTCCACATATATGGTTGACCCAAAACAACATCATAGACGTCAAGAGGGGCAACATCACACACTACCTCATCCTTGAAGGGATGGATGCCATAGGACAGGCGATATTGTTGGTTGGAACGAAGATCGCGTCCCTGGTGAAGACACATGATGTTGTATGGTTGGGGTGTGGTGTTGTAAAAAACCCCAAGTGTTTGACGACCTTAGATGAGATGACGTTCTTCTAGCTTCCGTTATCAACAATGAAATGCAATGGGGTCCCCTTCACCCAAATATATGAATGGAAGAGGCGCTCCCCCTCTTCAATATTTACTGGTTCCTCTCACTGAATTGTTGTGGTCGTGATAGTAGCAATGGGGTATGCGTCAATGATCTATCTATTTTCAATATTTTCTGGGTCGGATTCTGAATCAGGGTTTGGCTCCGTGTCTTTGACCTCGACCACCAATGATTTTTTCGAGTGACATTCATCGGTGTCGTGCTAGGGACTTTTGTGGAAGTCACACCACTTCCCAGTGTCATTCTTCGTCTTTACTTTACCCTTTTTGTCCTGTGTCTTGGACTGGTTTTCTAGAAGTTGTTGGTTAGGATCGTCTTTACCGTTCTTTGGTTATCGAAGATTTGCAGACTCAAATTCCCATTTGTTATGGTGCCTAAATTTTTGATCGATTTTGACAACATATCGATAGGGAGCTCCTAATGATGATATGTTTAGGAAATCCATTTTGGTTTGGATGCACCTATGCAGATCCCCACAGTATTTTAGAACCAGATGTTGCTCGAAGTATTTGATACCTAGATTAGTGCACAAGGTATGGAAAGTATTTGTGAACTCCGACACTGTTTGGCTCTTCTCTTGTCACAGTGTGGTCCATCTCATGTACTGGTCTTCATAGTTATCGTCAGGATATTACTGTTCTTTGACCGCATCCACAAA
>JASDQU010882792.1:21030-33975 GCA_032191745.1 Picea mariana
TGCTTTCTATTAATGAAAGGATTGTAAAGAGACTGTAAAAATATAGAGTATAAGACTCGCTAGAATGGTGACAGCTTTATCTTTCAGAAGAGATGTGACGGCTATGCTCATTCATAAGAATATGATTACAATGAGTCTCTGAAGGCCTTTTTATGATAAACATGAATTCCAAAACCCTAGACATTCAAAAACCTAACCCTAGGAGATGAAACACCACAAGTGATGTGGTCTCTGTTTGGGTAAGATAGTACATTAACTTCTCGGGGTCGTAACGTTAGCATACAATCTCTGTTTTAGGCGCGTGATAGCCCGTTGGAAAGGTATTTTAGAGAACTACGCATTATGCCATCAAACTTGACTATGTCTACATTTTCACTATGGCACGCCAAAATAACACTATTTAGGCCCCCAAAATGGCCCTGAAAGTACAACAAGATGTGCTGACATGAAAACATACAAAATAATCTAGTTGGATTAGGTGGGAGGCCACCAGTATCCACCTAGAAGATGTGTAGGGATTCAGATAGCCCTGAAAGTGTAGAACCCACCATTACAAAGAAGTACATAAGAACGTGTTGAACTAAAAACTAACAAGAGGAGCCAGTTGGAATAAGTGGGTGGTCACCAATATCCACCTGGATCAATCCTCCCCCCTTAGGAAGCAATGGTCTCCATTGTGTTGAGTGCCCAGGGAAAAGGAGAAATCATATTTTGAATCTCAAGCTTGGGTAGTGGCGTGCATTGTTGGGGAAGTTGTGCTTCTTGACTTGTGGCAGATTGTCACAAACCTGTTACTGGAGGGGTTGGATCTGTTCCGCCAACCTGTTGTCTCTGGGTTTGATGAGGCATTGTGTAGACACCATTGTAGGTGAAGAAACAATATATTATTTCTCTTTGAAAATCTATTTTTGTTGGATAGAAGTTGTTGAGGCTGCAATGGTTGTAGTGGTCTTTTGTGCATCCTTTGAACAAACTGTGAAGAGGATGAATTTTGCAGTATGAGAGATTACCTTGCGGTGTTTTTTTGGTGGAGCAACAATCAGAACTACCTATGGTATCCTTTAGAGATGACCTCCCAGACTAATAATGACACTGTGAGGTCTAGACTCATAGAAAGCATGATGTTTACACATATATGGTTGGCCCAAAACAACATCGCAAACATCAAGAGGGATAATATCACACACTACCTCATCCTTGAAGGGATGGATGCCATAGGACAAGTGACACTGATGGCTGACGCGAAGATCTCTTCCCTGGTGAAGCCACCCGATGTTGTATGGTAGCGGGTGTGGTGTTGTCGACAACCCCAATTGTTTGAAGACCTTCGTTGAGATGAGGTTCTTATGGCTGTCGTTATCAATAATGAAATGCAATGGGGTTCCATTCACCCACATCTATGAATGGAAGAGGTGCTCCCTCTCTTCAGGATCTACTGGTTCCTCTAGCTGAATTGTTGTGGTCGCGACAGTAGCAGTGGGGTCTGTGTCGATGATCTGTTTGTTTTCAATATTTTTTGGGTCGGATTCTGAATCAGGGTTCGGCTCCATGTCTTTGACCTCGACCACGAATGACTGTTTCGAGCGACATTCATCAGTGTTGTGCCAGGGGCTTTTGTGGAAGTCACACCACTTCCCAGTGTCATTCTTCGTCTTTACTTTACCCTTTTTGTCTTGTTTCTTGGACTAGTTTTCTAGAGGTTGTTGGTTAGGGTCGTATTTACCGTGCTTTGGTTGTTGCAGATTTGCAGACCCGAATTCCCATTTGTTATGGTGCCTAAATTTCTTCTCTATTTTGACAGCATATTGATAGGTAGCTCCCAATGACGAGATGTTTAGGAAATCCATTTCGTATTGGATGTACCTATGCAGATCCCCACGGTATTTCAGAACCAGATGCCACTCATAGTCTTTGATACCTAGCTTGGTGTGCAAGGTATGGAAAGTATTTGTGAACTCCGACACTGTTTGGCTCTTCCTCTTCCACAGTGTGGTCCATCTCATGTGCTGGTCTTCATAGTTATCAACATGATAGTACTATTCTTTGATCGCATCCATAAAAAAATCCCAAGTGGGCTCGGCCCCATATATTCCAGTTTCCTCTGTGGAACTTTTCTCCCAATAAGTTTCCCACCAATGTTTGACATGGGGGAGATCCATGAGGAGTGTGGAGGTGATCTTTTCCCTGTCGAATTTTTTTTGAATAGAGAAATAACCTTCTAATAGATTTAACCATTTTTCTAGGGCATCTACATCTATTTAACCTTCAAATATGGGAATATCAAAATTAACTTGCACCTTGAAGGGAGAGGTTCCTCCAAAATGGTTGCTGGATGAATATGCACCTATTGTTGTCGATAGGCGTTGCAAGATGTGTGCAAAATTCTCCATAATTTCATCCTTCTGTCGCACGAGAGCTTGCTCAAGCAACATGTTAAAAGAATCTTTTGCTCCGCCATTTTTATTTTCTGCCACCATCAAGGGTTTCTTGGGCATGCGAGAGTGATTGTCCTAAAGAGAGACAAACTTGAGACCCAACTGGCTATACTCGGACCTCGTCGGGGACATGCGCTGAAAAATGATCAAGAGCATCCTGCTCTGATACCACTGATCTGGATTATTTTTGGAACAAAATGAAAGCAGAGATATTCAATGAAATATTCATAGAAATTGCCAAAAACAAAGAAATACAACAATACTTGATTTCTATTAATGAAAGAATTGTAAAGAGACTATAAAAATACAGAGTGCAAGACTTGCTAGAATGGTGGCAGCTTTATCTCTTAGAAGAGATGTGACAGCTACACTCATTCACAAGAAGATGATTACAATGAGGCTCTGAAGGCCTTTTTATGATAAACATGAATGCCAAAACCCTAGACATCCAAAAACCTAACCCTAGGAGAGGAAACACCAAAAGTCATGTGGGCCCTATTTGGGTAAGTTAGTACATTAACTTTCCGGGGTTGTAACTTTTGCATACGATCTCCATTTTAGGCACATGATAGCCCGTTGGAAATTTATTTTAGAGAACTACGCATTATGTCGTCAAACTTGACTCTATCTACAGTTTGACTGTGGCACGCAAAAATAACACTGTTTAGGGCCCCAAAACGGCGCTAGAAGTACAACAAGATGTGCTGACATGAAAACATACAAAATAATCCAGTTGTATTAGGTGCGAGGCCACCAGTATCCACCTGGAAGATGTGTAGGGATTCAGACATCCCTTGAAGTGTAGAACCCACCATTACAAAGAAGTACAAAAGAATGTGTTGAACTAAAAACTGACAAGAGGAGCTAGTTGGAATAGGTGGGTGGCCACCAATATCCACCTGGATCAACGTTATTATTCATCAAGACCACCAAGTATGTTATTCTTATTGATGATCTATTTTTGTTCACTTTATCTCTTGAACCATTTAAAAATGCATGCCATAGTGGATGTTAGAGTATAATCCTTAATGAATAGATCTAATGATAACAACGATTCTCCATATCTTGCTTAAGAATTTCATCCAAGGATAAAAAAAATGTTGCTACAAGCATTAATTCTACAAATGATACATCTCATAGATCTTAGGCTTGAGGCATGAGGAAAGAGTGTTTTGGGGAATTCTCAAAATCTTTGACATGCCAAGTATTGCCACACTAATTAATATCAATGTTGCTAGAAACAACAACAAGAAACTATAAGAGTGTGATAGCTAAAGATGCCTAGAATCAAGAAAAGATGAATGGTCAATTTTGAAAACAAAGAAGTGAAGGTTTGATGATGTAGAAAATTGAACGAATAAAATCACAATTCTCATTATTATAATATGAATTTTAGGTTTTGTGATGTTGACAAGGTTGATTTTGTGTAGGTTCATATCTAAACTTAATCAAGGACATATGGGCTAGAAAATTTCATCGAGTTTAATAGATTTTTTTATCACAAACAAAATCATGACACACGTGTGTGAAACAAAGAAAAACTATGCATTATTTTACAATACGCTTTTCCAAACCTATAAAAGATCGATATATTGTTGAGAATTGCATTCAAGTATTAATTATGCGTTTTGTTACCATTAAGTATCTATTGCAATAATAGGGATGCAATGAATTACATACTATGTGGTCAAGAGGTCAATGTTAAATGTGCTCAAACAAAAATTAAATATTACATACCAACATTATAACCACATCATCATTGATGACAAATAAACACACATAATTACCAATGAAACAAAATAACTATGAACCAACATGCATGTTATATATCTTTAGAGAGATGAAATATTTGAACATGAAGAAACATAAGCGACCTCAATACCTTGGGTTCATTTGATGTATATTCTTTGCTTTTTAAAACCATCATTGAGCCACATATTTGCAGTTCATTTTACCAATAAATTTCTAATGCCATTACAATTTATGCCCATAACCCATGACAATTGTTTTGTGGGTTTGCAAAGCCAAGAGTGAAGGCAAAGACATCGAACTGGATGGGATTACGGTGATGGTGGGATTTGAACACATTAATTATAGATAGTGAATGCAATGCTATTTCTCACGTTGACAAGTATCAACAATGTTCATAGCAGATGGATTCAAGTGATGACTCAAAAAGACAAAATTTCCAAGCTTCTCTAGGAATTTTTAGTTAAGTGACACTTAAATGGTGGATACACTAATCTGGTGATAGGATTATGTGGACATCAACTATGTGATGGATTTAATATTGTGGAAGGGTACATCGTAGGAATAGATGCGAGCCAATGAGAGTATAAATGATTTTGGTCTTTAGATGCCAAAAATAAACTAGAGGATCTTGAACCTTGAATCTTGATCATGATTCACATCCATCCTTACCTAATAATAGAAATACAATGATCATTGAGCACCCAAGATATAACTCTTCTTTTGAAATTTTAAAATATTGGTTACCCTTCATAAATAGCAAGTGATTTCAAAAATTTAAATTTTATAAAAAATATTTTTAAATTACTCTTCTAAAATAGATTTTAACCCCTTGAAAGGACTTAAAAAAATCACTTTTACTTCACTAAGATTTCATATATTAATTTGCAACTATCACTTCACAAAAATTCATATACTAATTTACAAATATCAATTCACAAAACAAAATGTAAATGATAACATTACCATATAAAGTAAAACATTATTAATACAACATTAACATATATGAAATCATAGTGGACATATTACTTATTTTTTCATCGTTGTAATTTATTTATTTAAAAAAATTAATTGAAAATAAAAATTGTGGACATATTATTTTTTTCCCTCATTATGATTCATTTATTTAAAATTTTTAATTGAAAATAAAAATTAATGACACTATTAAAATAGTTAAATAGTTTTGGATTCTATTTTATTCTATGTGTTCGAGGACTTCGCATAATTTTTTATAAGTATATTATCTCATCAATCTCTAGTAAAATAACGCAAAGCGAAGGTGGGAAAGACGCTCGAAATTTTGCAATTTGTCATAATGTTTCTCCTCGTACCAACACAACTTGCCTACCAATAGGCTCTTTTAATTGTTAAGACACTGGTGATTTTGTGAAGTTCCATTGTGGGTTGGAATTATCATGAAAGAAAAATAAATTTTAAAATGTAAAAATAAAAATTATCATGAAATAAAAATTAATTTTAAAATGTAAAAATAAAAAATTACAAATGTCTTGCAATGTTTCATAATGTGTTATATTTTTTGGGAGTTTTTTTTTTGAGATTAATATGGTATCTTGGACAATGGTTCATAGCATGCTGATGTCTTACTGTAAATAAATTTATACTATTTATAAATTAGAGTAATTTTTCTTTGGAAAAAAAACATGATATCTGTATTGTATGTTTTTTATTTAAATATTATTATTGTTGAAGTTCATTTTTCTGGATTTGAACTTGTGATTTTTTATGTGTTTTTAATTACGCCAAAAAGTTTACACCTATTGATAATAGGCACATTTAATGATCTTTTAACATTAAATCTTAATCTTATAACCAACAATTGAAGATGCTGGCATATTCTTAGTCATCCTCCCAAATCAATGAATAAAATTTACTGGAACCCAACACTATCATTCTTTTGCTTGGGATCTTCTCTTCATCACATGTTCTTAATTGAGAATCTCGAAATCTTCATCACATGTCCTTAATTTGAGAATATCAAAATCATGCACTGGATAAAATAGCACATTTCATTAATTGAGAATCTCGAAGTCATGCACTGGTTTTCACAAAATAGAAGGTGGGTTCTCTACTCCTTTGCCATGTAGCTTCACTTTTCTTCTCATCTAAAATTGTGTTGCTGGGAGAATTGGCCGACAAATAACTCAACCGAGGAGTTGCCATTGCCCTTCTGTCGAGTGGATTTAGTGCCATCACCACCGCCATGCATGGCACAGGTATATAGAGAAGCGTGCATCAAGTGGTGAGGCCTCGGGAAAGTATAGAAGTGTCAGAATCACCACTGCGATGCCACGGCCATCACCACTCCATGCATGGCACATCTGTACAGAGCCAGAGTCCGAGTCCGTAGACTGCAGTGCCGTAAAGCCATAGTCTCAGAGTCCCTAGATTGCAGTGCCATGAAGCCATCGCGTCGTATATAAATTTGTTATAAATTAATTTTAAATTTTCATAGATAATTTCAAAAAGAGTAATGATAACTTCAAAAAGAATAATGCTAGAATTTTTTTTAATTCATAACAAATTCAAAATTCAATCTTAAAAAGAGAAATATTGATTTTGAAAAAAATTCAAATAATAAATATATATAAAAAAATTCAAATATAATTTAAGGATTAATAAAATTTGAAATCATATTAACTACTATATCTTTAACCATGGAACAACAGTCTCCCAAGAGTATATCCAACAGCCCTTAAGTTAGATATACCAATAACTTGTGACTCAGCAGGGGCCGAGACGTCTCGAGGCCCTATTAACTACTATATCATAATAAATAATAATATAATTTTAAAGTCACTACCAAGTCAAACATTAAATTGGTGTATAAGATCCTCTTGTTGGTGGGACAAGGTTCAAGGGAACCTCTTCTAGTAAGGATACTTAATTCTTATATGAGACCCCCTTGTTTGTGGAACAAGGGACCCCTAAATTGGTGTATGAGACCTCCTTGTTTGTGGGACAAGCCCCACTCCAAATTGGTGTATGAGACCCCCTTGTTTGTGAAACAAGAGACCCCTTCCAAATTGGTGTATGAGACCCCCTTGTTTATGGAACAAGGGACCCTCCATGCACATACCCTACCCCAGTGTGAATTTGAATCTATAACCTTCTAAGAGAAAACACACATTCTTAACCATTAAGCCCACTCTAGTACCTACTTTGACAAGTACTAATAAAAAGCTTACATAATCTAATGATCTAGCACTAAAAATACAAACGCTTATGGTATAGAACATATATGATATTACACTAACATACAAATGGTTATAGTGTTTGGGTTAAAAAAATTGTTTTATTCAAAGTTATGTAGGAGTGAAAGCCAATTGGAAAGTAGTAGCTAATTACTACTAGTTTGTTTAAACATGTTGACACTAGCTAAAGATGTATTCTATTTTTTTCCATATCTTGTAAGGAATTGTTGGAATTGCAGATGTTTTAGGGGTATTTGAGGGTGCTGAATTCATTTATGCATTTTAAAATGCAATTTAAATAACAAAAAATTGTGTTTTCATCAACAATTGTATAACCGGATTCTTGTAATGGTTTAGAAAAAATCCAAAACTTAAAATGTTTGGACTAGGTCAACAATAAAATCCATAAAAAGAAAATAGTAAAATGAATAATAATACTCACTAGAAATTTTTGGAGCTGAATCCATTTATGCATTTAAAAATGCAATTTAAACAACAAAAAATCCATTTATACATTTAAACAAAAAATAATAATAATTTCACTAATAATTATACCTAGATTATTAATATTATTAATATTGTTTTAAAATCTACAAAACAAACCCAAAATATAACTAATTGTATAACCTTTGTAGTTATCATTTAAAAAATCACATCAATGTCGTAAGATTGCAATTTTGGTAAATAATTATCTTATATTGTGAAGAAGTAAGGAATGAGCGAACTCACCTTTGGAAATAATTTACTTTTTTTTTTTTCCACGAGAAAAAATACTCTTTATATTCATAAGGATATAAAAATTTACAAAAACCGTGTTCTCGGAAGGCAACTCACCTAGGAAGAAATGCTTAATGCTTGGATCTATCATGACTGTCAAGACTATCAACTCAAATTCTCATCTATGATCGGCTTTCAGTTCAATGGATTTTCAAAAAACTGAAGATGATAAATCAAAGCTTAATCTTGATGGCTAGTCCTTCATTGCCATCCTCCCATATTGTAAAGCAGATATGGCCTGATGGAAGATGCAATGCTTTTTTAGAAAGGGTATCCGCCTTGTTGTTTTCCTCTCGGAAAATGTGATTGAAAGAGAGCTTTCTAAACAGTAATGTAGCTTCTTTGGTTCTCTCTTTCCAACATTCAAGGACTGCTACCTGGAAGTCAGCAAGACCATTCAGCTAGTCGATAGTAAGTTTAGAGTCTCCAAGAAGTAACAGCTCATCGGTGTGTCGGCTTGCCAAGACGAGAGATGCCCATGCACCTAAAAGTTCTGCCTTCATGTTTGATGTCTGTCCGCAGTTCAAGGTCCAGCGAATGCAGGTGTGTGGGTTTAGTACAATTTTTCCCCCGGCTCCACAAAGAGCTCCTCCTTGTTGTGAGGCTTCGTCGAACCAGGCCACTGCCCTGTCAATTGGGAAGACAAATTTGTGCTGGATGGGGGGCAGAGACTTTACGATCTTACCAGAGTTTGTTGCTTCAGCAAGAATGTGGTTTGATACTCTTTGTATAGATGGCGTCCTCTCTTTAAAAATTGCTTCATTCCTGTCCTTCCAGACTTGCCAGCAAAGGTGGACGGGGAGCATTTTATGATTTCTGTTATCATTAAACCAATTGCGAAAGCATCCTTGAACACTGGTACCCGACCATGGGGAGTTGAAATTTAGCGCCAATGATAGGTTAGTCCAAATCGAACGTATGAAGGAGCAATGATTGAAAACATGGAGCGTAGTTTCGCTGGAGAGTTTGCAGAGCATACAACGATTCGGGCCCTCCCAGCCACGAGCTTGCAACTTTTCCCAAACTAATAATTTTTTTTCGATCAGGAGCCACGCAAAAAATTTGAGCTTCAGAGGACAATCGTCCCTCCAAATCCTCTGTCTCCAGCTAGCGTTTAAAGATTTCCAGCTATTTGTTGCCAAAGCATGGTAAACATTTTTTGCGTTGAGCTGGCCTGAGCCGTCTCCTCCCGTCCAGAAGAGGGAATCCGACTTATCTTGTAATCGCAAGCCAGTTTTCTTAATGA
Organism: Picea mariana; assembly: GCA_032191745.1. Classification (NCBI taxonomy): domain Eukaryota; kingdom Viridiplantae; phylum Streptophyta; class Pinopsida; order Pinales; family Pinaceae; genus Picea; species Picea mariana. The sequence continues at coordinate 30,450 of JASDQU010882792.1, forward strand.
GCTGGATGAAGCCATCCCATTCGTTTATAAACTCGGAGTCCAGCTGAAGATCCGAGCCTTTGAGCCAAGTGTCCCCTAACGGTCCTTCTGTGGTCGGATAACATAATTGATGCAAGAAGACGAGGCTCTTAGCTTGTAGGTTCGCGAGAATAGAAGGTGAGAGCATGGCTTTTCTGCCCAAGCCCAGAAAGTTGTCTCTGCTGACTTCAATTGAGCATCCATTTCCTGGTTCCACGAAATCCACTGTAAAATAATCGAAAGGGAGGATAAGAGATGTTTCCAGGTCTGTGAGCCTGTTGTAGGGCGAACCGGGGAAAATCTGATCCATAAGTGAACCAGAATTTGACGGAGATATTTTGCAGTGATTACTCTGCTCCATAGGCCAGGTTTTGTTAAAATTCTCCAAAGGGTGTTAGCCGTGAGCGCCTTATAAAAAAGAGGCAGATTTTTAAGGCCCCAACCTCACATCAGCTTTGGTTTAGATAAAACCTCCCATTTGCTGAGGTGAAAACCTTTGTTCTTCTTACTTCCGGTCCAAAGGAAGGAAAAGATGAGTTGATGGAGAGTTTTCAAAATAGTAGTAGGGATGTGGGCTAATGCCATCCAAAATACCGGGAGACTTTCCAATACAGCTTTTATCACAACATACCTTCCTCCCATAGAGAGAAATCTGTTTTGCCAGTTGTGAATTCTGCCTTCAAATTTGTCAATTAGCCAGGTCCAATCGTTTTTTGTATAGATGGAGGATTTTAAGAAGTAACCCCAATAGGTAAAACCCTCTAATAGCTCTTTACTTACTCTTTTACATGTTTCATTCTCAATCCTTGGCTATTGAAACATGTTTTTCTCGGCAATTAAGACTATTTACCGAAGAATGTTATAAAGAGAATGCACTGTATACATAAGAAATAATTGAAAATGGCTTCAAGTTTAACTGGTCCTGGATAAGCGGAGCGCTCACAAAAGAGAGGATGCACATTCGTAGATTTACATAAATAGATAGAGTTTTTTTTTAGGTAATACATAACCTTTATTTTTCAACTACACATTCTTGACATCATATATATATATATATATATATATATATATATATATGCAATTTTAGCTTACCTTATTGTATTTTGATTATCTTTTCCCAAATCTAATAACTTAAAGATTGGGATCATGGCATTGTTAGGCATGCAACCTATTAGCTATAAGCTAACTTCATGGTCTTCATTGGTCATATAGTCTAAGTGTTGAAGGTGATATATTTTTAACAAAATTGAAAGATAGGGTGTTGAAGGTTATATAATTTTAACAAAATTGAAAGATAGGAGAGATGGGCTCCTATAATAATAAGTTGGATGCCATATTAAACTAATGAATCTCAAGGCTTAAACAAGTGTTCAAAAGTAAAATTAGTCTAAACAAAGGTTTATCCATGAATCGTAGGAAAGTAGTTAGGAAGACATCTTGGTCGGACTCTTTTGACTATTGTAAGTATTTTATATATATAGTTAATAAAAAATGACCAAGGTTGGTGGAAAATGAGCGCCTAAAGGAGCTATGATATCACACTAGGGGAAAGGTGACCTAAAAACATCTTGAGGAGTGGAAAAACCAAATTCCTCAATCTAAGCTACCATTTGCTAAAAACTAGCAAGTTGTCTCCCTAACATTCTTGGAACTGGAAGATTTGACTTAGGACTCTCTTACCATATTTCACTCATGTGACAAGAAGAGAAATTCGAATGAGAGAAGGAAACCAATTTTGGGAAGAAGGAAAAGCAGGGAAAATGAGAGTTCTTGTTGATAAAATAAGGTTGCCATAGCATGTGATAGAACAACCATGAAATGAGGCCATGAGAGCTCTGGGAAAAGCCAAGAACCAATATAGTTTTTGCTAGAGTTGAGGGACATCATCCCAAACCTTTACATGCAAACATTGAATAGCATTGGAGGATACTTATGAGGGAATGTTGAGTACAGAAGGAAGACCTCCTTGTGTTGTGTGGGACAAGTATCGTGGATACCAAAGAGTTGCTCCATCTTCAAAAACTCAGTAGTGAAACATTTGGTTAATAATCTTCTCGATGAGATAGAGAGACTACCCTGAATTTTCTGTAGTGCCTCTTTTCCCTCATGGTATCATATCCTGACTAGGGGGTGGTGTCCACAACGGATTACCTATGGAAATAACTCACTCAATTGGTTTCCTGGTTTGCAATTTTTAAACAGATAAGTTTCTCATCCTCATTCTGGGAACTATTTAAATTATTTATATATATTGAAAAATATGTATGGTTTACAGTTTATGGTCTATGTTTTATTCATGAAGATTATTTTTCGTTTTTTTTATCAGCACAAATTTAGTTTTTATAACAAAAGACTATTTCTTTCAACCTTTTCTGTTCTGATTGACAGGAAATAGTTGCACAGAACTGCTCCCGGCATTTCCAACATCTCTGAAACTCGTTCCCTAAGTTCTGGGAGCTTGGGAACTTGGGAGCTTCAACATAAAGGAAATTGGAGCTTGGGAACTTGGGAGCTTCAACATAAAGGAAATTGGAGCTTGGGAACCAGTTTCCTAAATGAAGAGCTTTAAATCAGAATGATAATAAATTAAAATGTAAATATATTTATTTCATTATTACAAATACATAATTTCTTACAAATATTTTCATTATAGTTGTGGATATGAAAAACTTTTATACTCACTTTATAGTTGTGGATATGAAAAACTTTTATACTCACTTTATAGTTGTGGATATGAAAAACTTTTAATGCATGTATGTTTTCCTTCAAGCCCAAACTAAACATGAAAGTCTAATAAATCAATACCCTATCCACGAAAAATATGTATTTTCAATTATGTTTCTCATTTTCTAATGGAATATTTATGGATATAGAAGTTTCAGTTAAATATATTCATATAATTATTAACAAAAATTAAATTAGTAATTTCAATAATGTAGTTGTTGCAATAGGAGAAATATTGTCCTAAATTGACCTTCAATTTTATTGAAATAAGATTTAAAATGTATCAATATCTATATATATTGTAATCAAAAGTATCATTGTAATCTAAAATATTTTTTATATTTTTTTAATATATATTATTTCTGCTCCCAACTTAAATTTGAGAGAAACTTCTACTCGTTCGGGACACTCGTATCCACTTTCCCAAGTTTCAGAAACTCTTGCAACACACACACACACACACACACACACACACACACACATATTGTTGTTTGGTATCACACAGGAACAACAATAAAAACACGTTAATGGATTTTGAACATAGCTAGGAATGTGTGCATTAGACATTGGGTCAGACACTGGTTACTTCACCACATGTTTTTCCATGCTGGTTGGTCCCCAGGATCGTGTTGTTGGTGTGGATCACATTCCTAAGTTGGTTACAGTGCTGTAATTCCGATCAGGGATGGAAATTTATACTAAAATGTAGAAACTTGGGCTAACCTTACTAGTCCTTAATATGCAAAATGTAAAATGTTTGGTGATACTTTTGTAAAACTATTCA